>JASCZI010181792.1:10303-29041 GCA_036250425.1 Stylosanthes scabra
TCTTTCAATGTTATGTATTTTGTCTCTGATTGAAACTGTTTGTCACACCTGCCTCTGATTTTTGGTAATGGCTGGCTTATTACTTTGGACATAGCTTTGGTTACAACTTTTCTCATTTTATTAATTATTGTTTTACAATTACAGGATATTCTTAGGGATGTTCATGAAGATTGAAATCGCTGGTTATTATCATGATGAGGACATCCTGTTGGCAAAGTTCACAACGTAGAAGAAGTCTTGGATGTGGGTGTTATTACATGCTTGAATTAAATATTTCAGGATTTAGTTTTTGGTTTTTTAGTAAATTTCTGAAACTCGTATGTGTTTGTGTATTTTGACGCTAGATGTCTCTCTTTTTTTTGCGGACGTGAGGTGATGAGATGTCTAAACATCTTTCTTTGTAGAAAATTCTATAACAGGTTAATTATATATATATATTCTTTAATATTATTATGTTTTAATATTTTTATTTTTAGTTTGTTTATTTATCTGTTAAAATACTTGATTAATATATGTATAATAGTGTTATCAATTAAAAAAAAACTAAGAAAAAATTGCATATAAATAGATTTAATTTTTTTTTTTTAAATTTCCAAACAATAGGCAACGCTTCATAAGTCATGCAATAGACAGGAAAAGCGTCTCCTATTCTTTTAAATGATGGAAGGCAAGAACTACACATAAGCGTTGTCTTAGGTTCCCTGGCATCGCTTCAGAAGCGTTGCCTATTCTCTCCCAGAAGTGACCCCTTAGGTAACAAAAGCGTTGCCTTTGATAATTGGCAATGCTAGTATAGGCAATAACCCAATAAGCGTCTCCGTAGCCTGAAAAGCGTTGCATTTG
Source organism: Stylosanthes scabra (assembly GCA_036250425.1). Classification (NCBI taxonomy): domain Eukaryota; kingdom Viridiplantae; phylum Streptophyta; class Magnoliopsida; order Fabales; family Fabaceae; genus Stylosanthes; species Stylosanthes scabra. Next base: position 11,147 of record JASCZI010181792.1, read on the forward strand.
CTTAAGGCATCATTTTTTCAGACTTTTGGCATCACTTTTCAAGGGTTACCTTAGGGGGATAATTTTTGTAGTGATATTCAAGAATTTCATAGGAGCAATCCAAGGAACACTGCATGCATGGAAGTTCATCCTATGCCTCGAGGGCCACCTCTGTTCGATAGAGTTTATATTTCTCTAGAAGCATGCAATAAGGGCTTCATGGCAGGGTGTAGGCCTTTGATAGGATTAGATGGATGCTTCTTGAAAGGATACTTTGGAGGGCAACTACTTTCTGCAGTTACTCAAGATGCAAACAACCACACTTTCGTGATTGCCTATGCTGTGACAAGAGGCGAAAACACGGACAACTGCAAGTGGTTTCTTAACAAGCTTGATGAGGATTTTGGTAACCACATGATATTCGGATGGCATCTAATGTCTAACCAACAGAAGGTAATTTCTCCAAACTGTTTGAATGGTTTATGTTATTATTAGTTAGTTAGTTAGTTAGTTAATGTTGAATTTGAGCTTTTTCTGTTGTTGTTTGTTAGTAGACGTGATCTTGAGCTGTTTCTGTTTCTATTTCTATAAGTTATACTTAGGAATTTAAAAATTGTGTAGGGGCTATTAAAAGCTGTCAAGGAAGTGATGCTTAGAGCACATCACAGGAATTGTGCTCTTCATATCTGGAAGAGTTGTGAGCTACGGTTTAGGGATAAACGTGCAAAGGCACATGTGTGGGCCACTGCTAAGAGCTCAACTCATATGGAGTTTAGAGCTGCAATGGAAAAACTGAAGAATGTGAACCGTAGTGTATGGGAGTATATGAGCAAGTTCGATCCACACGTTTAGTGCAAAGCCTACTTCAGCCACTTTCCCAAGAATGTCAGTGTCACCAATAACATGTGTGAGGTTTGGAATGGTTTAACTGTGGCTGCAAGAGAAAAGCCAATATTGACAATGTTTGAGGAATTGAGATGCCATATCATGGGGAGAATGGCAAACCATAAGAGGATTTTGAGTGCTTATACTGGAAAAATAGCCCCTGCACAGCAAATGAAACTAGATAGATATATTAAGCCCGAAAGCCACAAATGGACTGCAGATTGGTGTTCAGACAATGACAGAGTGTTATTTCAAGTTAGGTGTGGCACACACATGGTTGGAGTTAACTTGCAGCAACAAACTTGTGCCTGCAATTTATGGCAATTAACAGGTATGAGTACTGTTCATTTCATGACATATGTAGCTTCTTGATTTTTTGGATTATCAATTTATCTGATTCAATTGACTTGTTTATATTTCAAGGGGTCTCGTGTGCGCATGTTGTCGCTACAATTGCAAAAGTGAGAGCAAGACCTCCTGAAGATTTTGTGTCTCCTTATCTGACAATGGATGCAATAAGAAGAACCTATGATATCGGCATAAAGCCAGTTAGTTAATTTAGAGGAGTATTGGGAACCATGTGACTTGATTAGGCCTGTTGCACCAAGAATTTTCAGGCCACTGGGACGACCGAGGAAAAAGAGGACTGAAGCAGGTAAACCACCTCCTCCACCTCAACCTATCAATGGTGAAAAAGTTAGAAGAACTTTCCAAGTTACTTGTAGCAAATGTGGAGACAAAGGCCACTACTACAAGACTTGCAAGGGCGCGCCATCAAATTCGAATTGGCAATCAAAGACGAAGAAACAGAGGCAAAGAAGTGGATAACAAAGCACAGGAGCTGCAACTAAATCTGAGGTACCAGTTCCTTATATATGTGTTGATTTGTTGCTGCAATTCTTTTGGATCTTTAGGGTGTTAGTGTTGGTGTTTACAAAATAGGATTTTGTGATTTTTCCTACCAGGAACATAACACTGAACAACCTCAAGTGCCTCCACCTCAGGAGCTAACACTAGAGGAGCGAAGGGTAAACACTTTCTATTGATTTCTTGCTTTATGCCATCTCTGGGGTTATCTCTGAAGTTACACTGACATTACAATGACAGGCAGAGGCAAGGAAGAACAAGAAAAAGATGCCCAAGAGACCTTTCATGCCTCAAGTAACAGAATGAACCCACAATCCACAAGATTCACAAGAGCCACAAGTTGAGATTCCACTTTCTAAATCTGCACCCCCTATAGTGGTAAGAATCCATATTATTCACATTGAAACCTCAAACTTCACCATATTCACATTATACCACAATACTAAATTGGTTGTTGGAACATGATGCTGAAGGATCTTATACAAAGGCCTATTATGAATCTGCCAACTCCTCCTGCACCCCTAACTACACCATCATTCAATCCCATGAATAGGCCTTTTCGACCCAAGCAAAGGATCTTCAGGGCACCTCCAACGTCACTGAACACAGAAGTGCCTCCTGAACCTATATCTCAAGTAGTTCCACCTCCTAACCCTTCAAATTCTGATGCTATCTCTGTAGAAACTCTGGCAGCAGCTAGTGGGACAACAGCCTCAAGGCTATTCAGGCACATTCCAACACCAGGATTCAAAGCACCCAACCAGGATGCTATTAATGAAGGATGAATTACCTTAATTGCCTTTAATTACTTTTTTGCGGATGTAAAGCATTACTTTGAATGCTTTTAACTTTGTTGGTGATGAATTCCCAACTCTTTTGCCTTGTTTTAGGTTTAAAAACCAATGTTATCAACTGCTATTTTGTGTATGACATTTTGAGTACTTTTAAATGCTTAGATAATTACTGAAATTCCTTATGATTCTGGCAGAGTTTATAATTGAATACAAATGTTGGGTTATATGCACATTACTTCCCCAACCTGAATTATATTTCAAAACAAAGGAACTGAATGATATTTCGATGCAAAGGGTTACAGAGTTTATATTTCAAATTTTCAATGCACATTTCAATATAAAGATTCTAACAACAAACAAACTTAACAACATTTCACCCATTAATAGTAGAACTGAGCCCTAAAGACAAGCAAAATGCAAACAAAATTCCAAGTACAAATATGCTAATTCCCTTGCAGTGATTCATTACAATGTCCCTCTTCCTGTTACTCAAATATGCCATCATTTTCTCCAATGATATCATCCTTTCCTCAATATTCTTCATTGGATCTTCTTCTTCAGGCGCTCTGCTACCATCATTGCTTTGACCAAAAGCAAAATACTCATCTAGCCAAGCAAAATATTTGCAATGGGATCATTTTTCCTAAATATGCAAATTGGCATAAAGAATCAAAATTTGCAACATCAACAACAAAAAAAGAATTCATTGACAAAAGGAAGGAAACTTGTAGCAAATCTGAAATAAGGAGAAGAAGAACTTTAAAGTGTGAGCAGCCAAAGAATAGCCTGTTAGGATTCATTTGAATGGAAGACTCAAACAGATAAGCATGGTGACCCATTAGCAACCTGTTTCGAGCGTTTAATTGTCCTATTTTGTTAGTGTTCAGGGGTCGGGTTGGGGTTTTAGTATCGTTAAGGGTGGGTTTGTCTATTTGGCAAATGGTTGGGAGCCGGGTTGGGTGTTTACTCTTTCAATTATTTACCAAATATAAAATATGACATATTGAAAAAAGAAAGGTAGTAGATGAAATGTTGATTACTGATATTTGCAGAGAAGATGTGAATAACAATTCACATTATGCAAAAGAATTAAAACATTCGATTGATGCAACTGAAATTAAAAGAAACATAAATTAAAATGAACACACCCACAAATAAAATAATAACCTTATAAGTAATTCTTCAAATTGAATATCTGTACAAGATTGAAAGTCAGAGCTTATTAAAAAAATAGAATATACACAAACTTAACTACACATATGAAATGGACTCAGATTAATTAATTAAAAGCATAGTAGAATAGTATTACTCCATCGGCACCTCTTGTTTTTTTTAATTATTGAACTTCTTTGGTGATTCGGGAAAGGGATATTTTCCTGTAAACAAAAATAATTTTAATTTTTTAGTTATATTTAAAAGCTAACCACCAAAATGCAAAATCAATTATTATTATCACCTTATTGAAAACTAATAAGTCGTTAAAAATATTTTGACGTAATATAATTTAAAATGTTGTCTCAACAAATTAAAATAACAAAAGAGATTTTGAGCATGAGAGGCGCATGCAATTTTCAATCGTATTGAAGTTTAGGAGTAAAAATAGATGTATGCTTCATAGCATATATAGGTCCAGTGATTTTTTTTCTTTTTTGGCATTACCAGATCAGAGGTAGACCTAGGGAGCAGGATTGTCCTTGGCCCCAGCTTTTGGAAGAAAAAGTTTAGTAGTAATAAAAAAAAAAATAATAAATATGATATTATATTATAATTTAAAAATAGTTTTATATTAATAATTTATACCCAAATGCTAATTTAATATAGTTAGATCCCAATCTAAATCTCTAACAATAAAGGTCCACTAAAAATTGTTCAGCCGAAATATTTTTTATTTTTAAAATTTTAAATTATTAAAAGTTTTAATTAAAACCAAACCCACTACACTGCCATTACAATTCTCTGACGCAGTGATGCTTGACCTTGGGAATCCTTATTTCAGTAATAATAACACAAGTATTGAATTCCTAAATATATTCAAGAGAGCATTGCATATGTACAGTGCCTTGAGTATTGAATCTTGACTCATAGTCATTAATCAAACTATATCTTTTGGAAATTGTAAATTATTCTTTAATTCTTCAAAGCATCTTCAATGCATGGTCTTAAATCAATTTTATTTTAGGTCTCACATGATGACACATTAATATTTGTGGGTCCATATATCATAAATGGTGATTTGATACTAGTTTTGAGATTTACTACTCCAATACTTAGTTTCAATTCATTAAATTTATATTTTATTTAATTCTTAAATATTTTAAATAATTATAATCAAATAGTAAAAATTCACAAAAAATTAAAATATAAAAATTACAGGTTAAATGGAACTTGAAATTGAGAAGGAAACTGAATATTTGAATTTTGGCTAATTTAATTTGAAAAAAAAATTGTAAAAGAAAAATTAGAATTTTGAATATGGGAAGATTGAGAATTAGAATTTTGTAAATAATTGTTGAAGAATTAGAATGTTGTAAATAATTGAGAAAAGAATTGAATTGATTTGGATCCATTTTTTCCAATCAATAGAAAGACAACAAAAAAAAATTGAGATATGAAAATAAATTGAATCATGTAATATAGGAATTGAGTACATGCTGGAGTACATGCTCAGTACTTTTTTTAAGTTAAAAATTTTAATGTTAAGAAAATAACGTTTAAAAATTCATTAAATTCTTCTTTAGATATGCATTAAATAGCCAAAACAGATGGCATAATCTAACTGGCATTTTATTGAACTGATACGGTCTCAACTTACCAATACCAGTATCAATTTATAGGTTGGTTTCAATGCAGAGTTTCATATCAACTTAATTCAATTGCTTTGAAATTCTAAACTAGTATTCAAAGAACTCTCCATCATTGGAGTTGTTCTCACTGTTCTTATCTTTCTTTCTTTTTTCAAATTTAAAGTGAACTTTATTTTATTGTTTAGATTGAATTATTCTCTTGCAATATTTTAATCAATATTGTATATTTTTTCTTTACTTTTATGAATAGCATACCGCCAAAATTAAGAAGACGACAAAAAAAGGCAATAAAAATAAAAGGTTAGTATATTTACGTTTAACGCTTAATGTTTATAAATTACAAGTTATTATATTGATTTAAATTTTAACATATGCAATTTTTTTTATAATATAGGTAAAAAGAAACTATAGCATTCCATGATAAGAAAGCAAAGCAAAATAGATGTAATTTTTCGAGAAAAACTGTTGATAATAATATTGAGGGTCAAGTCACCCAATCTTCTATTTCTTTTTTTTTATTGTTGTTCATCACACCAAAAAACCAAAAGGTGGGTGTGAGTGTTACATACATGTCACAATCTTTACAATCAAAAGACAGTTACAGCAATAAACACACTTCAACACCATCCAGCTAATCAATACTGCTACAATCAGTTTTGCCAATATGATTCAGGCTGTGCTAATTATCCTCACCTCAACAGATCTTTTTTCTTTCAATCATGTTTTGCACCCATAGATCTTTATAGAAAATTATCTCCATGAGAGTTTCATTCACTTCGGCTGATGCATTGCCGAGGATCTTGTTGTTTCTTCATTTCCAGATGCACCAAATACATGAGAAAAATAAAGTTACCCATATTTCCTTTTGTTGTCTCCTCCAAGGTTGTGAAGTCCAGGATTCAAAGCAATCCTTTGAGTTACCCGGCCATACCCAGTTCAAGTTCCAGTCATTTACAATCTTGTTCCAAAGCCTCCATGAGAAATTACATGCAAAGAACAGATGAGCACTATCTCGACCTCCTCGCCGCATAACATACATCCACTCATTGTTGGTTGAATGATCCCACATTTCGCTAATTTCTCCAGTGTGTTGAGCTTTTCCAAAATAACAAACCATGTCAATAGCTCCACCCCAGGCGGAACTAGGCTTTTCCATAGCATTTTTGTAAAGTTGTACATGTTTGGCTCACATCCTTGCTCTTTGTTCTTATATAGAATCTGCAGGAAGGATTTGACAGAGTACTCTCTTCTTTTATCAAACTTCCATTCTAGTCTATCAACTTCCCCCTCCTTGATCCCAACCCTACTCACCATTACTAACATCTTACTCAACTTCTCCTGTTCCCAATCCCAAAGTGTTCTTCTCCAACTAAAACTCCATACCAAAGTCGAACCATTCCAGAAACCACATTCATCAATTGTGCAGTCTTTATCAATAATCAACATGAATAATCTCGGGAATAGGTCTTTTAGTCTTCCTTATTTCAACCAAATACTATGCCAGAATTTCACCTTATTTCCATCCCTAATCACCAGTTGCATACCTTGTTGAAAGGCCTCTAACATACTCTCCTCTCCCCCATAACACTTTAGAATATCATCCCATATCCCTCTTCCACTCTTACCGACCCTATTTCTAATTGCCACCTCTAGCCCCCCACTCATTTTATTGCAAGAATTCACCACCTTCTTCCACAAAGGACAATTTTCCTTTTCATATCTCCACCACCATTTAAATAAGTGAGCAGTATTTTTTACGGTAACGTCACAAACCCCCAACCCGCCTATTTTTTTAGGTTTTTGCACTATATCCTTTTTAATACAAGCCACTCCCCTGCCACCCTCATTATTGCCCCAAAAGAATCTAACTTGTAAGGATACAATCTTCTTTGCAATAGCTTTAGGCAATTTGAAAATACTAAGATATTACATAGGCAAATTATCTAATACAGATTTAATTAGCACTAATTTACCCGCTTTTGTAAGAGTCTTGCCTTTCCATCCTTTAAGTCTGTCTTCAATCTTTTGTATCACCGGCTTTCACGTCTCAATCCTTCTGGGATTTGCTCCAAGTGGGATTCCAAGATATCTAATGGGTAAAGTTTGCTTTCCACAATTCAGAAGGCTGCTTGCCTCATATATGACATTCTCCTTGCAATTAACACCTATAACAGCAGACTTGTGATAGTTTATTTTCAGCCCAGTTAGCACCTCAAACCCAGACAAGATCCTCTTGTAATTAATCACAGTTGCTCTATCAGGTGGGGAGAAGAGTAGTGTGTCATCCGCAAACTGCAGATGACTGAGGTTAACCCACTCTTTCTCCATAATCAGCGGCTTTATGCTCCCTTTCTCAGTAAGCCGGTTTAGCAATCCATTGAGAACTTCAACTACTAGTACAAACAGGAAAGGAGAAAGAGGGTCTCCTTGTCTCACCCCCCCCCTTTCTAAATCAAATGGCTTAATGGGAATACCATTAACCAGTATGGACATTGAAGCCTTCAAACATCCACGGATCCATCCCCTCCATTTGTCACCAAACCCCATTTTCATCAAAACTTTATTAATGAACGACCATCTAACTCTATCATACGCTTTTTGGAAGTCAAGCTTTACTATCCATGCTACTATCTTTGCCTTCTTCAACCAGTGAACTAGCTCACAAGCAATAAGCACTCCATCATGGATTTTTCTACCACTCACAAAAGCCGATTGTACCTCTCCCACCAGGCTGGGCATTAACTCCCGCATTCTGGCCACCAAAATCTTTGTAATGACCTTATAGACACAACCTACTATATGATCGGCCAAAAGTCTTTCAGATCGTCATTCCCTCCCACCTTCCATGCTAATGCCACCCATGTTAAATTGGATTGCTTAGTCAGTTCCCCCGATACAAAGAACTCCCTAAGTGAATTATTTAAATCAACTGCAATTACCTCCCATAGCTTCTTAATGCTTCTGAAGTTGAAGCCATCAGGCCCAGGAGCCTTAGTTGGCTCACAGTCCCACACAGCTTGTTTAATTTCCACATCCGTGGGTAGTCTCTCAATCTTTACAGCTTCGCCCAACGGAAATTTGTTTACAAGGCTCCTATCAAAATCCACATCCAAGTTGTCTTCTTCTCTGTACAAAGCTTTGAAGTAGTTCCTTACTTCTTTTAGTATTCTGTTCCAACCAGTATATCTTCTACCATCTATCTTGATACAATTGATCTTGCTACCTCTCTGTTTAGCCTTTGCAATTCCATGGAAGAACTTTGTGTTTCTATCTATACAAGTTGCAAATTTTGAACGTGACAGCTGCTGCCAGTACAATGTTTTTCTTTCATACCACTTCTCACCCAGGATTTTCAACGATCTTCCTCTAGCCAATAGACACTCATCTCCTTCTCCCTTCTCAATCTTTTCATCCACTGCTTTTAATTCCTCTTCCACTATTTCAATGTTGCGATCTAAGGTTCCAAACTCTTCTTTATTCCATTTTCTCATCGAACTTCTGACCATCTTCATCTTCTCCATTAGTGTAAGGCCACATGTCCAAGACCCTAAATGGTTTAGGGCCCCAGTCCTCCTCCTCCGAATTGAATAAGACTGCACAATGATCTGACAAAGCTCTATTCAAACCTTTCAGAAAGATGTCATCAAAGTGCGAAATCCATTCTGTCTCCACAAATACCCTGTCTATTCTACTACAAGATAGTCCTCCATACCATGTATACTTCCTCCTCGTTAACTCCAACTCCACCAGTTCCATGTAGTTAATCCATTCTTTGAAACTTTTACTACTCTGGGACAAGGATTTTCATCCTTTTCTATCACCCACATCTGTTATTTCATTAAAGTCACCCCCAACAAAATCGGCACATTCAGCCCTTCTCTTAGTTTTAACTCATCCCAGAGTTCCACTTTTTCTTCCTTCGTGTGTGGACCATATACGGTGCAGATGGCACAATTAAATTTTTTGGCACTGACCTCACCATTAATCATAATCCATTTCCCTCCCTTGACGCTGTTTCAAATTCAAAAAATTCCTTCTTCCAAATGCAGAGTATTCCACCTGCAGAATTGATAGCTTCCATTCCTTCCCAACATATATTACCTCCAGACCCCCATATTTTCTTCACCATTTTTCCATCCAGTACATTTTTCTTGGTTTCTGTAATTCCTATCATATCAATTCTATTCTTACAGCATACGCTTCTAACCATTTCCACCTTACCCATACTTCCCATTCCCCTAACATTCCAAAATAGGATTTTCATTTGGAAACTAACCTTGCGCTTTCCTGGAAGAGCCTCTTGGATGGGCCCATAGCCACAACCTGCTTGCTATACCCCTTCGTCGCTCCTTTACCATTCTCCCTCTGTTTCAACTTCACTGTTCTCTGATGAGGAATCTTTTGCCCAATTAAGTTACGGATGAGTATGTCTTTGCTTTCGCTGTCAAAGAAATACCACCATCCTCACAAATGTTCTTTGTCTATGTGGCATCCACTACAAAAAATGCGCCTGTTACCGGCGAAATTATCAGCGAAATTTTCCCTGGTTTTGGCCGTTTTCGGTGTTAGGGGGATTTACCGACAGATTTTTTTTGCCGGTAAAATTGGCGCCGATAAATAGTTACCGGCGGATTTTCGAATTCCGCCGATAACTACCGGCGGAATTTTTGCCGGTAACATGATTTTGGTGTCCAATCTGATTTTAGTATTACCACTGGTAAATCCGCTGGTAATTCCCCTGGTAACGTGCAAATTTCTTTTAAAAAATAAATGCATAAAATATTACCAGGGAAAAATCCGTCGGTAATTCCCCCGGTAACATTGGCAGAATTAAAAATATATATAAAAAAAATAGCAATCCATTTCATTGTAGTAACTAATAATGTTATAATGCAACAGCAACAATAAACAACAATAAAATGCTCATTTGTATAAGACAATAATAAAAAAGTAACAAGAATACTAAGATGTGATCAACCTTGTTCATGTTCTACCTAGATTAGCATTATCAATACATCAAAATATCCTTGAGTCTTCTAGCATATATATATACCAAGAATGTCAAATATCTAAGATCAACATTTTCTGTTCCAAAACCTCTGAGATCAACTATTGCAATCATCTCCTTCCCAGTTGGAAGCTTACTCAATGCCTTCTCAACCAAGAAAATACACAATCTCTTGTCATCTTCAGGGTCCTGTGCCTAAAGATATAAACAAAGGTAAGGAACATCCACTAACAAATAAATACAATGTAACATAGTAGACATTGATGGGCAAGTTCTTACAAAGCAGTGAACCAAGGGGAAATGAAAATCACACAAAATTAGCTTACAAAAATAAAAATTGAAGAACATAACTATTCTGTACAGCAAAGAAATTTGCACTTGCATCCAAGTAGCCATACTTATTTTCCTCTTATTGGTATATATTGTTAAAAACAACACAGGCAAACATAAATCAAAATAAAAGATTTCTATTACTGCAACTTCTATACTTACTTTAGGTAAGTGTTTTGAACCAATCACCATAAGCACAGGTCTGCCATAGATATCTACAAAGTCATGTACATATGCCTTTTCAGTTTGAGCAACATCTTTAACTGCTTCTTCAGTAAGCTCTGCGACACTAAAGTCTTGACGCCATTTCTTATAGAATAGAAGGAAAATCACAAGTTAGAGTAAGGCTGTAGAAGAAAGCAAACCATATAGCTACATAAAATTGAAAATTAACCAATTAAGGAATCCAACAAAATGTAAAGTGACTCATGTTATGGATTTTGATCCTCTAAAGTGAGGGAACAACCACCCTTAGATTAATGACCTCTATTATGAGTGGATCTTGCCAAATGTTCCAAAGGTGATTATCATTGTAGTTAATCACTTTACAAGTCTCTTTTTCTTCAAGGATCGAAACTCAATATTACAATGTGTGAAAAGAGTGATAAGTTTGACTTGAACTATATTTCTTTGCTACTTAATGGAGGAAAAAGAAGTCAAACCTTCCCCTTAAGTTTTCATCAGGCAAGACATATATTGAAATAGGACCCCTTGTTTCTAGCTTATGTATGTTGAAATTAATGTTGTCCACATATTCTTGCAGCTTTGTCATCACATCCTTCACCCTAAATAAAGTATTAGACAACAGGATATTCTTGAAAAATCATTGAAATCTCTTATTATCACATGTTTTCTTCTCTCTTTATGGAATTACTTTTGCAATTGCAATAAACTAGTAAAACAAAGAATAAGAAATTGAATCCAAAGTTTCAAAAAGAGCACAACTTTGGTCATCTCATAAGATGTTGCTTACTTGTAAAATAGAGTTAACCTGCAACACACAAAATAAAAACATCAGTAATTGCATACCAATACCATTCCTAAAAAATATCTAGATTGATTGTAATTTCCAAGAGCATAAACCTGACATCTCCTGAAATAGTACGTTCCCCTGGAATTTGGTTGATTCCACCTCCAGGATCTACAGCAAAAGATATAATCATGAACAATGAAGATCTTATATTAACAAAGAATTATTAAAATAATAATTTTAGTCCCCAAACTTACATCTCCATTGGGTTGGTTTCATACAATAGTTAATAACATATGTTTTCTTAAATGCCTTCATATCTTATATAGCATTGGAACCATTTAAAACCATTTAAATCATCAATAAGAATTGCTCCTTATAATAATGAAACACAGAAGTTGCATAAAGATACCATTTGGTTCAGTAATGAGTAGTGACTACACATAACAAAAGGCAACATAATATATGGGGAAAACTAAATCAATTTTGAGTGATATTGTTAAGTTTCTTCCTTCTGCAGTTCATGTGAAATCTTATATGCTTATAACACTAGTTAGATAATGTTAGATTTGATGGGTCTCATCCAAAATGGATGACCTCACTAGCTAGATATATATCATGAGACATAATCATATCATAATTGGACTTCACTAAATTCGGACTTCACTAAACATAATCATATTATAATCACTAAGGGATCAAAATCAGCAACCTCGCACTAAATAAAATATGGCACTTAAGATTTTTGTGAAATAAAAAAATTGAAGAGTACCTGGGAATTCAAAATGGGGGATGCGGCGGAGACGCAGCGACGGTGGGGAGGGGCGGGGAAAGAGGACGGCAGGCTTCGCAGCTTCGTGAGAACGGGGGCGGCGCAAGATCGAAACGTGGGTGGCTCCTCCTTTAACAACACCGTCGGCAATGGTCTGACATGGGAGAGGAGGGGGCCACGGCAGTTTTGTGGGCGGAGAGAAGAGACGAGAGATGGAGGCTGGGGACGGCGGCAAGACGGCCACGGCGGAACGGCCTCCTCCTACTTGGCAGCTTTGTAGGCGGAACGTGGGCGTGTGGGACAGAGGGAGAGGGCGGCAGTGAGTAGCCGCGGATTTGAGAGAGAAGAGAGATAAGGTAACATTAGGGTTAAAATTGGGGGAGTGGGGAGGATGGTCTTTGAAACTCATATAATTGATCCTTACCGGCTGATTTTGCGTCGTATTTTATAATCCACAGGTAAGTTTTCTCGGTGACGAATTTGGCTATAAATCCGCCGGTAAATCCCCCCCAAAATCCGCCGGTAACGTCCGCCCCAAAATCCGCCAGTAATTCCACCGGTAACGGATGCATTTCTTGTAGTGATCCGCTATAACGTCCACAGGCTTTTCTCCTTCCTCCACCTTATCATCTTCACACTCCTTAGGTTTAGAGTGGTTGTCCCCAATTTCGTTCTGCACTTTCTCCGTAACAGCACCCTCAGCACCCGATTTCAATCTCTCATGGACATGAGCACCAAACTGCAGTGCCCAAATCCAGGCGGATAGGGACAAGAGTTATTTGATGTTCTGGCCTATTTTTCAATAGACCCAAGTTCTCTTCTATTGACCCCATCCACCACTTTTATACAACTTTTTGGCCCCATTATTTGTTGGTTCCATTCTTTCTTTCTGGGCCTATACACCCCTTAGCCCATCATTAATAGAGCCCCTTGAGTTTCTTACTTCAAGTCTCTCTATATTTCGTCGTTCTTTTCTTCCATGCGCATATTATTATGCACAGAAAAACATTCATCATTAATTACCCTTACTTCATCAAACGTAATGCCGATTGGATCACCAACGTCCTCACCATGATTAGCCTTTTCAACTTCAACGGATTTCTGAGTCTCATCCACCATGAAAGCCACCGAAGAGGAGCTTGGAACATTCTCCATGCTTGTATCTTGCACACACTCATCAGGGTGTACTTGTAAACTCAAGACTTCACCCCCAATCTTCCTTATATAAATCTCAAATGCATGTTCATCACATTTCACCTTTATCCATTGTTGAATCAGTCCCATTGATAAGTATCCACAAGGATTCTTGTCACACTATAGGATGCACCTTCCTTAGTTAATTCATGCTGCATGACTAATTTCGCATCCATTCCTTTTGCAATCAGCATAAACGTTTCCTCAGACCGTACATACAGTGGGAGGCCCATAATCTCCACCCTAACTCTCTTGGACATTGACCATTTGAATCCTCAATATGGCCTCACTTCATTGAAGTATTGGTCAAGGATAGCCTCGCTTAAGGCCAAATCTCTACGCTCTGCAGTGACAGGTTAGGATGCATTTTCGAGGTCCAAGGTCCCTACACTCGATCTTTCCATATACTTCGTCAAAATTCTTCAGTGACTCCACAACGTAGCCGAACTTGATTAGCTCAAAGCTTTCAGCAATGATACTTCTATCCAATAGGTCTTTTTGTTTCTCCGACGCATTCACCATCACAAATATTCTTCCATCCTATTTTTCACCTTTATCCAGGCGAATCTCCTTATTGTGGTTAAGTTCATGTTGTTGCTTTGGTTGTATCTTCGGAATCCATACCTTCTTCCGATCTACTCCGATACCTATGCCCCCATCTGTATTCCTCATAGAAGTTCTTTCATACATGGACACCTTCACAGTAATTGGCTTTCCAACCATGAAGGATCCATGTAATCCCTCCCTTGCTCTTACTGCTCCACCATATGCATCGTATCTGATAAATGCAAACGGACAGCTTTTGGTTTTCCTTTTCTTTCTGGATATATAAACATCTACAACACTTCCATATCTTCCAAATTCCCAGTAGAGGAATCTCTTTGTTACATGTTTTGGTAAATTATCAACAAACAGCATGGCTAGTCTCTGATTGGCTTTCATGTTCCGCACGCCTCCATCATGATGGATCCTTCTTCTCCTGCTTTTCTGGATTTGCCAATCATGTTCATTGTGAACATGAGTTTTCTCATTCACTCCAACAACAACATCTCTCCATGAGTGTGTCCTAGTCACATAACCCCCTCCTTTCCACCTAAAGCAACCCCCCAATACTCTCCCGCTTATTACTTCTGCTAGCCAGGCCAGCCACCTCACTGTGTTTCACCCAATCTTTTTATTTCTATTTCAAGGAAGTTCAAGTAATTGAACTCTCTAATCTTACTCAAGATGCACATCAACATGAAGCTAAAGTTCCAAGAATAGAAAAAGATGTTGATATCTCTTTACTAGAAAAAGATCCAGGAAAGCGATGTCCAATTTGGCAATATCATGTCAATGAACGTGATAAGATTCATAGATCTTACATAATAATTGGACCATACCAACCAACAAATATTAGCTATCCAGCTTCTGATATTGGCAATCATCGTCAATATTTTCAATCATCTTGTTTTAAAAATTCCCAAGTGATTAGAATATTCACCAGAAAATGATGTTACTTATTGTTTGCGTTGCTACTTGTTTAGTAGACATCATGGTGCTCGCAATGATAAAAAAAATGCATTTTCGGAGTTAGGATTTAGTAATTGAAAGAAAGTAGGTGGGGTGAATTGTGCATTTGTAGGTCATGAGTGTTATGTGCCTAATTCTCCTCATAATTTATGTGAGAAATATTGTGATGATTTAATGGCTCAATCTAGTCATATAGACAAAGTTCTTGATAGGCATGCTGATGAAACTACAAATAACCGTTTAAGGTTGAAGGCATCTGTGGATGCTATCCGGTGGCTTAGATTTTAAGCATGTACAAAAAGTATTGAATCTTTGAATAGGGGAAATTTTATTGAGCTAATTAAACTTTTAGCTTCTTATAATCAGGATGTGAATAATGTTGTCCTTGAAAATGCTCCTGGAAATGCTCAAAATATATCTCATAATGTTCAAAAAGATATATATATCTTTACCAGAAAAGTACATGCAGCAATCCTTGAAGAAATTAATGATTCTAAATTTTGCATAATTATTGATGAAGTAAGAGATGAGTCAAAGAGGGAACAAATAGTTTTGAGATTTGTAGACAAGAATGGTTGTGTTCAAGAAAGGTTTTCTAATCTTGTTCATGTTTCTTATACTTGTTCTTTAACATTGAAAGAAGAAATTTCATCAGTTCTTTCTCGTCACAATCTTGATGTTCATAATCTTAGGGGGACAAGGGTATGATGGAGCTAGTAATATGCATGGTGAGTGGAATGGATTGCAAGCTCTATTTTTGAAAGATTGTCCTTTTGCTTATTACATCCATTATCTTGCTCATCGATTACAATTAGCACTTGCTTCCGCAGCCAAAGAAGTTTGTTATGTTCATCAATTCTTTTTTAAACTCTCATTAATTGCGAATGTTACTATTTCTCCCAAACATCATGATCAATTAAGGGTTGCTCAACAAAACAATGTTGCAAACTCAATTGTCAACAATGAGATTACAACAGGTGGTAGTGGACTTAATCAAATTGGTACTTTGCAAAGAGCTGGAGATACTAGATGGGGGTCTCATTTGAATTCTGTACACAACTTGCTATGCATGTTTGATGCTACTTGTGAAGTTCTCGAAAAAAGCTCTGAAGAACGTATTTCTCCACCCGTGGTGATGCTAGTGCTGCCTTTAATGCTATTACATTCTTTGAATTTGTCTTTTTTTGCATTTGATGAGAAATATTTTGGAAGTTAGTCATTATCCTTGCCAAGATTTGCAATGCAAAAATAAGACATATTGAATGCTTTATCTCTAGTTTCTACTATGAAGACCTTAATCCAAAGAATGAGAGAATCGGGTGGGAGCCTTTCATAAAAGAAGTTACATTATTTTGTGAGAAATATAAAGTTAAAGTTCACGATATGAATGCATGGCATATCCCTAGAAGAGGTAGAAATCGAAAAATTATTGATCAGAATTCAGTGGAGCATCATTATCGTGTTAATTTGGTTCTTGCTGTAATAGACACACAATTGCAAGAGCTTAATGAAAGATTTAGTGATAATATGGTGGACTTGCTTACTTTAAGTTCAACTTTAGATCCAACGGATAATTATAAATTCTTTAATGTCGACAAAATCTGTGAATTAGCAGAACGATTTTATCCAGATAACTTCAATGACCAAGAGAAATTTTGCATTAGAATGCAAGCTCAACATTATGAACTTGATGTCCCTAATTATGCTAAATTGAGTAACTTGTGCACAATTTCTTAGTTATGGCAAGGGTTAATGAAGACCGGAAAGTCCTTAACATATTTTTTGATTGATCGTTTGATTCGCTTGGTATATACTCTCCCTATTTCAACCGCTACTACTGAGAGATCTTTTTCAGCTATGAATATTGTGAAGAATAGACTAAGAAACAAAATGGAAGATGAATTTCTTTCTAATTATCTTTTGGTTTACATTGAAAATAAGATTGCTAAAAGATTTGACACAGATTCTATTATTGATGAGTTTTATGATATGAAAAATCGTCATGTACCACTGCGTCGTTAAAATGTATATACATTTTCTATCAGTATATTTTTGTATTCCTTTTAGATTATATAATTTATTTATTACTTTATATTATATATATTTTGGCCCCGAAAGCAATTTTCCTAGATTTGCCCCTATACCAGATTATATAGTTCCAATTACATATTCCAGATCCAAAATATAATTCATGCTTTTTAATTTATTTATCATCTAATTACTTTATTATCAATTACTGAACTATATATGTAGTTACGTATAAATTATCTTGCAAGAAGTAGCAGTAGGGGCGAAGCTAGACTAAAATTTCAGGGGGGCTGGGTTAAGTGATTTACTAAAAAAATTTAAGCTAAAATATTAAAAGTTAATATATAATTTCAACCAAACATCAATGTCAAGATATGTATATATATATATAAATATGTATTTAATATTCAATTAAACAAAAAAATATACTACTAACCTCTATCTTGTTGAATGTTGACATATATATAAATAAAATATGCATGTATAACAATTTTTCCCTGCAAAAAGACAAGATAATTCAAAACATCTAGTTGAGACGGAAGAAGTCGTTGACGCTTTGAGCTGTTTAATGGTTCCTCAAGTATTGAAGTAATAGCAGTAGAAGTATTTTCAGTCTCTTGGTTTCTTTTTTTAAAAAATGTATCAGTGGTCTTCAACTTGCCCATAATTCAAACGATCAACAAATTTCTAAAATTAAAAATGTACTCAGCAAAAGAATCGCAAATTACAAAAGTTATAAAATTGTTAATGGG
>JASCZI010181793.1:0-15277 GCA_036250425.1 Stylosanthes scabra
ATTGTAAACGGTTTTATCAAGCACCTTGAAGCTTGATTATAGTGGAACTTCTCAATTGCGATTGAGAAAGAAAGTGGACGTAGGCGAGAATTGAGCCGAACCACTCCAAAGATTGGTGTATCGTATCTCTATCTCTTATCTTTTATAATTTCGTTATTTACATTTATACAAGTGTTTTGGAAAGTACAAGCTCCTTGTAAGTACTTAAGAAGTGGCTTAAGTCCTTGGAAAAATACTAGTACAATCATTTGAGCAATTTATTTCCATAGCAATTTATACTTCCGCAAAAATTTTCTATTGTTGTTTGAACACTCAATTCACCCCCTCTTGAGTGTTGTGCATTGTGACTAACAATAATAACCACCTTCAATAAAGGTGTCATAATTAGATTCATTTCAAGGATATTTTCAGCATCTTAATCTGGCTTTGCAATTCAAGCTTCATTGAATTTCCTACCAAAGGCTCTACTTCCATCTTTGCAATTCAATCAGCAAAAAACCAGCAAACCTGAAGCTGAAGATAAAACAAAAAACAAAACAAAAAAAAAAAAGCAAACTCATGAAATTTCATGAGTTTAAATCAACCAAACATAAAACTCAATAGCTTTGTTTTCTTTTTTTTTTTTTCAATTGAAAAAGAAAAGAAAAACACTTCCATGAAGGCTTTAACACTGGAAAATATGCATTCCAATCTAATATTGTTCAAAACATATGCAGAGAGATACAACAATTGAAACTCGAACCCAACATGCCAAGCTCAAAAGAATATAAAACCAGAAAAGATGAGAGAACCTTAAACCACTATTACCTTGTTGAAATGGTATTCTTCTTTCAGCTCTAGCAATGGTATTCTCCTACATACAAAAAATGGCAAAAAAGGTTTAATTTTTTAATTATATTTGAAAGCTAAATTTAACCAGAAAAAAGAGAAAAACAATTATCATAATTACCTTGTTGAAATCAAAGCCACTGTGAACGTTCTGATCATCCAGAACAATATAATCTGGAGTACTGATCACGATGCGATGCTGGAGCTGCTGTAACTGGGACAGGATCACCGAGAGGATTGGGATCCGACCTGGATCTGTGTCGCTCCCTTCTTCTTCCCCTTTGCTTCACCTTCCACTACTTCATGACTGCTCATTTTCACTCTCTTCTCTCAGTCTGCCTCAGTTTCTTTTGAAACAACCCTAAAGATGAAGAGAGATGAGATGAGAGAAGGAGAGAGAAAAATAAAGAAACTGCAGCAACACCACTTACTGTTGCAGTTCTATCTCTTTGTCGCTGCATCAATAACCACCGGCACCTCTGACTTCGTGTTCCTCATCTCTGTTGCTCGACAGAAACAGTTTCAAAGCATCCTCCACCAACCTCTCTTTCCATCGTCCTGCGCTATCACAACTGCAGCACTAATGACCACCATCTACTTCCATGACTTGCGAGCTCACTTTTCTTCGTTGCCTAATCAGTAGCACGCAACAGATCTACACTGCCAGGGAGAAGCGCAGTGCGCTAGAGGCGCGACATTAGAGGCGGCGAAGCTTTCCGTGTAGGGACGTGCTTTGCTCTCACATGAAGGCGGTTCCCAGCGCTGGAACGGCGTCCATGTGCACGGTGGAGGGGCAGCAGAGGCACAACGGTGCTCTTTCTCTCTCATTTTCACTTTCTTCTCGCATCCAGTTCTTCTAACCAGTATACTATGAAATTAATTTTTGAAGAAGAAAAGAGTTTTATGCATCCCTTTCTGGATATTGGAGATTGAAGAAAAAAAAGAGAAAGTTTGGAAGGTTTGAGATGTGATAATTTTGATTTTGAATTTGATGAGAGAGCAAAAGTTGTATTTGATTTTGAAATGTGAGAGCCAAAATTATTTATCTGTATAAGATAGATAGATAAAGTATAATTATAATTTTATCCTTTCAGTCATTATTCTTGTGTAACTTTTTAGTGATGTAAATGGTAATTTAATTTTATTAGACACTTGTCTAATAATGAGCTGATCCACTTGTCGCTCATTGAGACTGCTAGTAGTCTCTTTTTATATATTAATTAATTACAAGCTTCTCTGTCTTATTGTATAAATGTTATAAATGTAAATAGATTTTATTAGAAATATGTAAAATATATATATATATATATATATATATATATATATATATATATATAATTTTTATAGGACATAAAAAGTAAGAATTAATCTATATATGTCCACATAGTATTATCAAAGAGGTAAAATCTATATTGTAAGAAAATTTTTCATTTATATATTAATTCATATCTATATCGAATAACTTTTCAATATCAAGAACTATATTAATGTAATTAGAAAATCAAAAACCAATTCGATATATTTCGTGAATCTCATAAATTAAAATGAGAGTTAACTAGAATTTATTTTTTCTAGTTAATTACATAGGATTTCATTATTATTATTTATTTTTGGAAGAATAAAACAAGCCTTTAAAACTCTCCGTATTCTCCAATAATCTCACTGATTAGGAAGGGATTAGACTAAATATTAGGTGAGTTTTGTGTGTATAATATGAAAATTAAATGCTGAGATATTTTATAAATATTTATACCGTTTGTATTACCAATTACTAATTAATTATGAATGAATTGAACCTCATCTCTCTGAGTCTGATGAGCTTAATTTAATTACTTTCCAACAAACATTGTTCACATTTATTGTTATGCTATGTACGGCGGCATTGTTGGGTGTGAAAATCGAACATGTTGATGAACACATGATTTAGGTAACCATTCTTTCTCATACACATTCCACGTCATCAGTGATAGAGTTATTTAGAGCAACTCCAATTGAAATCTTTTTCTCGGCTCTATTTTTATCCACCTATCATAAAAAGTAATTTCATAAACAGCTTTTGCGTCATAAAAAGTAAATAGAAACTCAAACATTTATTCTCTTCTCTAATGCAAGGGACTACAACTTCACATATCTAATTAATTAAAATAAAAATAAAAATTCAATTAAAAATTATTTTTTGATAATATTATTATAATGTGTATTTTAATAATAACGCGTTATTATAAAATAATTAATATATGACAAAAAATAATAATTTCATAAATAACAACAATAACAATAATAACACAAAATACATAATTCAAACTTTAAATAATTTGTAACATGACATAATAAAATAAAACATAGTTAAAGTCTATGATTAAGGACGTGCATTGTGAAATTACCAACTGTGTTTCATCAAACCATCTTTTAATTGTTGATGCTTTTGCCTATTTCGAAGTTGGGTATTTCTTTGAAAACAATGATGGTATGGTGCAAAAGTCTCCTCTCCCAACTGAGATTGTGCACTACAAGAAACGCGCTCGTTACTGACGGATTTTACGGAGGATGTTACCGGCAGAATTTAAGGCGGCTTTACCGACGGAAAAAAGTGGCCATTGTCAATTACCGGCGGATTAATCCGCCGGTAATTCCACTAGTACATTTTGGAGGCAAATCTGGGAGCATGGGCGCAAAGGTTACCAGCGAATTTACCGAAGGAAAATTCCGCTAGTAACCAAATTAATGAGATGCACCATTTTAGCAAAGGGAGACTAGTTACTGGCGGATTTTTCAAAACACACATGTCCAACCAAATTGATTACTGTTAGTAGTGAGTAGTGACCTTGTGTCTTGGCCATGGGTTGAAGTGTGCGGATGACCTTAGCTGCCGGTCCCTAAAGGCAACGGATGGGAGGAACAGGGTTAGTTTCGAGGCCGTTAACTCTACGTCCTTGCCAATAACGGGAAGTCCTTAACAACGTGAATTTGATGGGTTATTCGAGTTCGCCGAATACCATGGACTTACGTTATTGAGTATACCCAGCCTAGGACCTTCGGATAGGGGCTAACTCTACCACCTGGAATTGGTGGTGATCATAGGGACGCACAATACTTCGATCCATGGCCGAGCACTCTTTTATCATCTTGTTTTATCTGCTTTCTGTTCTCATAACTCAACTTACAATCCGAAGATTTTCTTAACCAAAAGCAAACTTCAGCTTTTCAGTTTCTAGGGAGAACGACCCGAGTCTAGTACTCGATATTTTTAACTGGTTGCGTCCTGCGACACCATCTTTTTAACTAAATTTGACAAGGTTCCCGTAGTACTGGTTCAGAGCTATCTACTACGAAATACCGTCTTTTCTGAACCGGTCTCGGGGCCGCCGTCAGTCAACTTTAGGGATGAGAAGAATCAATATCTCCATCATCAAGGATTAAAAGGCTTGCCTTAAAAAAAATTTCTTAACAGCTTGCCAAATGTCAAACCCGACAATATGCCAATACTATTTATAAAAGAAAGTTTGAAATCCATTAAGACTAGGGGCCTTGAGAGGATTCATGCTCTTGACAGCAACTTCCACTTCTCCAAAAGTGACTTCCTTGGTAAGATTAGAACACGCTTAAGCAGAAAGAACATGGCTAGGGATATCTTGCATGCAGTTAAGCTCAATATTCTCAATGTTACAAAAAAAAGGTCCTTATAGAAGGATTGAGCTTCAGATTCCAATTGTTGGGCATTAGCACTCCATTCCCCATTCTTTAGAAATAAGACATGTATCTTGTTCTTTTTTCTCCGAATTAAGGTTTGGAGGTGAAAAAATCCGGTGCTCCGATCATCAAATTTGACCCAATTTTTTCGAGACTTCTGGCACCAAAGCAGTTCTTCCTGAAATAAGACTTTATTATACTCTTCTTGAAGTCTTGAATCTTTTTGATGCAAAAACTCGCAATCAATAACCTCCAATTTCTGCTGCACAGCTTTGATCTTTTCCTCCAATTCTCTTTCCCCAATAAAGATATTGCATGCCAAAATAGCTAACAAGTAAGGGAGAATGACTAGAATGCAATCTAGAAAGAGTCTCAAGATAAGATTCAAGGAACAATAGCCTTTACTCTTTATTCAAAACACACATGTCTAACCTTTTAGCTGTGCTTTTATTCCCATAAATTCTCCTGAACCATGTAAATTTGTTCCCCACAACCTCATATTCATCAAATCACACATTGTCCAGACAACTTGTCTATTTTAACTTCAGTTTATATTTATTAATTACTGTTAAAATAAATGTATAATATTAAATATTATAAATATTAAGTTAATTTGTTTTTACAAAATATTAAGTTAAATAATATAATAATTCTATGCGAATAAGTGATTTTGACCAACCAAGTATAACCAAATTATTTATTTTTATGCTAAATAAAAGACTATTTCGATGTCAAATAGAACTTTATTTATGTGCAATTTTTTATATTATTTGACACCAAAATAATATTTTATTTAACATAAAAATAAATCATTTGATTGAATTTGATTAGTAAAAGCCACTTATTCAAATAGTAGCATTACCCTAAATAATATAATTTTGAAATATCCCTATTTATGATTACTCTTATTTTCTCCATCTTTGTAAAAAAAAACTCAAAAAGTTTATTAGCCGATTCTTACCCATTTTTAAATCTTGGTCACAGTCCCTAGCTACCTCATTGATTCCGAATCTCCTAAATAATATGGTTACCAATATTCTTAATTATTAGGAATCATGATTGGAGCATCATCGTAAGTTGTAACAATATATTGTTCTTTGTTTTTTGGACCTGAATATATTGTTCTTTTAACACGAACGAAAAGCCAGAGGAATAAAAAATTAACTTTATTGCATCTTTATTTGGGTATTAACATGATGACAAAGGAATAATAAAGATGAGAAAAAGGTTATAGTGGCCAACTTCCTTTCCTATCTAGTCTCTCCTAAAATGATTTTAAGATCCGGCTGGATCACATATAGAGCTTATTATACTATTGATTAATAATTATCCTCCTTTGTTTATTATATAAAAAAACCGACAACTTTAAACTTTATTTTCGTTAAGATATATTGATAGAGAAAAGTATGAAAGAAGAAATATAAATACAATTTTAAAAAAAAAGTTTTCTCTTTTAACTTTTAGAGTAGAGAGATAGATATAAGATGGAATACAAAGGGAGAGAAATGTATGAACTAATAAATTCTTTCAATAAATATCAAAATATTATGAAACCAATAAATTATGGAGTTTTTTTTTTTTTTTCTTTTCAGCTTTAATCAATCTCAAGGGTTAATGATAGATCTTTTGTAACTCTCCTTTACTTTCGCCGGATGAAAACTCTTAGAACGATCTAAAACAGTCCAGGAAGGGAAAAATAATTTTTAATAAGATATTTTATTTCTAAAAAATATTAAGTAGTGTACAAGTTATTTTTTAATAAAATTCAACGAAGTTTTCATTTTTCTTTTATGTCTCTTCCTCTTTTTATTTCTCTTTCTTCTTTTTCAACTAATAATGCGAATAATTTTTATTAAATTAAGATCAACTTAATTGAACAAAATTAAAAAAACCTTGTAAAACTATAATATGTCTCTTATTTTTTTTCGGTCAAACCCAATATGTCTCTTTATTTCTTCATTTCTAAATCTTTAATTTGAGACGCGGACCAAGAAGGCAAGAAATCAGAAGTGCACTGACTCATCACCTAGAGTTTTTTTCTTCCATAAACCTTAAATCCTTAATCATATATCATTGACATTTAAAATCTTTAAGAATAAATTTGACAAAAATTAATTTAAAACAACTTAATTTTACTACATAATATTTTAAATATATAGTATACGCCCTTTTATTTTGGACTTGGGATTGTATACGCCCTTAAATAATAGCAATAACAAAACATAGCAAATAAGGGGGACAAAAAAAGAGAGGGAGAAGTAGCCAATTTTAAATGAAGCCATCTTTTCATGGGTAAAAAAAATGATCAAAGAAGACTATATAAATTAAAGTCGACTCTTATTCAAATATATCGAGTAAATACTTAGAGTGGTTCTTAAATTTTTAATAGTGCCTTCAAATGGTTCATGAATCTTAATTAATGAGTCACATTAGTCTCTCAAATTTTTTTCATCATTCTTCACTAAAATCTTAACATATAATTAGATACTATGTAAAAGGAGTAAGAAGCCCTTTAGAAAAGAACCGAAAATATTAGAGAATGAGAAGAGAGAATTTTTAATTGAGACCAAAGAAAGGAAAAAACAATTTTACTATTTCCATTCATAACAATTATATTCATACTCTTATTTTTTATAATAAAATCACTTACTAACTAAATTATGTAATTGTATTTTAGCCTGTTTTTACTCCTAACGCTATGCTTGTTATGACAATGGATCTTATAATAACTTTGGAACCAATGTGATCCCTACCAACCTTTTATAACCCTAAGTCTCATTACAACAAATCCGATAAATAGTGGCGACTTATTAACGTCAGTTGAATAGCCCGCCATTAAATGGACAATGTCGGTGACTTTTGCGGCGGTTTATCGCACCTAAAGAATCTGCCGCGAAATTAGATAATTTTAGCAGCGGTTGATACAGGAATCGCCGCGGAACGGATGAATGACAAGAATATAGCGACGGTTGAGATTAAAACCACCACAAAATGTATTTTTGTTTATTTAACATTTTTAACTTAAATTTCAATTTAGTTAAAAATTATAATAAAAAAATTAAATGATAAAAATAATATTATTTGTAAATAATAGATAAAACATAAACCATTTTAATAAGTCATCTTAATAAGTTCCATGAACAAAACCTTACACCATTTTACCACTTGTTCTTCGTTTCTCAAGTATCCCAGTAATATTTCTATAATATGTTCTTTTTTTCGTATGAAAATAGAGAATATTTTTGTACATTATTAACTTTAATCAATGTAATATGTAACTATTACATATCTGGCACGTTGCAAAAACTAAACCATTGATAATTTATGGCGAATTGGCGAGGATAAATAATAGAGTATAAAAATAAAGATAATTTAAAAAATGCATATGCATGTAAATATATAATTTAATTTATTTGTTTTAAAAATAACTCATACGTAAAATAATAACCAATGTGCTTTCCAATGGTGGAATTTTAATTTTCTGATAAATTATGATTGTTTCAATGATGTAATTTTGAAAGATTAGTTGGACATACACACAGATGCATATTGATTGATTTACCTGACAGCTTGTCTGTATTAGACAAACAAAAAGCAAAACGGGATTATAATTGAAACTTTGTTAGTAGAATCGAATAATTGAAATTGAGCTGCCGAACGTTGTCTTTTTCCTACCATTATTTATGTCTGTCCATATCAACTTTCTTATGCACTTTGAGGACATGTCATAATCATATCGGTGGGACTATTATTATTATATTTCTGGGTTAACCTAAAAAGATGGGTATTAATATGATCAAGCTCTTATAATTACTAAATCTTAATTAATAGAAGGATTATTGGTTGAGAAAAATGAAAAGCCCAGGTTGGTGTAATGACAATAAAGGAGAATGTTGGGGCTAATGACCAGGGTTTTTTCCCCCTTAAAAAACCTTTATTTTTTACAGTCACTAAAGATTGAAATCTACATATAGTTAATTGTTATGAGACATGTATATAATTGTTCAATTTTAGGTAAAAAAAATTAGTAAATATTTGCTTTACACTTTATGAACCCTCCTCTGCTCTCCTAGGGTGGCCTGGACTCATTGAGTTAATACTCATATTTATCCCTAAAATTAGATTCACACCTTAATTTGTTAACTAATGTTTAATTATGGTTTTAGAGATTTTGTAAGGTGGAAATTGAGGTAAAAGAGTTTTAATTATTGCCACATTAAATAATTGTTAGGAAGTCCAGCGTGAAATCCTCAATTTATTTATCTCACCATGCCGTTAACAATTCCGTAACAAAAATAAGGATATAATAAATCAATGTGAGTCGCGAACACTAATTTATTAAAAGACCAAATTTAATAAATTAAAATTTTAAAGATCGTATTGAATGATATAACTTATTTTTTTTTTTGGACAAGGAATAATGATCGATATAACTTAAGTGCTGGAACTTTTATCTCTCTTACACACATTTATGATAGAAGTGCTGGAATAGCTGATCACAAAAAGTAAAGGAGGTTGGTAATAGATTAAGGAAGGGAAACAAGACAAGACATGAATTGAAGGGAAACTACTAATAATAATAAGTGGCGTTGTTGCTATCAGTTCATGCTAGAATGTAATGCATGCTCACAATTCACATACATAAATTAAGCTCATCAAGACATGCATCCATGTCTTCCATGCAACTCAAAATCAGGGTCACAAAAATCACTAGCTATCGGCTAATGGCCTCATGGTCTCGCTCGGAAAATATATAGTTTGAAAGATATGATTGTTATTTGTTGGGTGCATCATTATTTCTCTCCAAATATATATATTGCTCTCCATGTGCCTACTGCCCACTAAATAACACGCAATCTAGACCATTGTTTCCACCGGATAAACCAATTAGATTCCTATCATGAAAAGGAAGTTATTCCTTGTAAATTTAAATTGATGCAGATACGAAAAAAAATTTATAATATAAATTTTATTTTTTATATTTTACAAATATTAAAGTAAAAAATAAATGTGACTCACATACTTCTAAATTTTAATAAAATCTTCCTCTTTATTAGTTACATCGGTACCAAATAAGTCACATTAAAGAAACAACTATTTTTACATCTCAATATTTATATAGGTAATCAATATTTTTCTAACTAACAAATTAACCAATTAAAAATAGAACATCTGTAATTACTATTTGTAGAACATCCACAATAAAAGTTATAGAACATCTAAAACCTAAAACAACCAACAATAAACCAACTTTGTATTTTTTAGAAACAAAACATCCGAAACCTAAAGAAATAGAACATTCAATTTAAGTTGCTAGCTGATGTTGGCTGAATTTTTATTGATTACCTAACATTATTTTTGATAAAATATTCCATAAAAATATTTCCTTTTGACAAAATAATCCGTCAAACAAAACCTATGTTACATGAATATGGATACCATATGATGTGGGTGTGAGATAAAAAATTTTAGGAAAAAATGACATATATATATATATATATATATATATATATTTTTATAAATTTTTAGAGATAAATAATATTTTTTAGCTAATAAAATATATTTTATGTCGAATTTAATAGATTTTTATTATATATCAATAAATATTTAAATAGTTTAAAATGCATATTTAAATAGGTTTGGAACATACAAAATTGAAAGAAAAAAATACTCAAAATAACTTTATTTTAAATTAATTTAAACAAAAAATATATTCAGTCGCAACTAAAACATACACATCCATTTTTTTTGTCCGATGCATGCCCAAACATATTTTGCACATGAGAAAGTCTTAAGAGCCAATATATTTGGGAATCAATCCACTTGATGATGATGGTGGATGAGTTACGAATGATAATTCGTATATTCTGGGGGTGATCACTTTTATTCTGTTTGGATAATAATGTTTTCTCAATTTTGAATGATAATTTTTTTTTTTAGTTTAAATGATAACTTAATTATTGATTCTCTAAAGAGTCTCTAATGTTAGTTCCTTAGCAGTGTTGTTTTCACATATTCTTGCATATACATGGATGAACCTACAAAGATAAGGAAGGGGGCACTTGCCCCCACTAAGTTTAAAATTTTTTTTAATTTTTTTAATAATATATAATGTGCTCCCATTTTAAAAATTAATTGTTCCAGTTATTTTATTTGTACTCTCTTTTGTCTCTTATTTTTCTATTTTTTTATAATTCTTATTATTATTAAAATCAATCTCAAATAAATAATAAGATTTCAAATATCTTATTTATTTGTCATCCCTACATTTATTTTGGTAAATAGATGATACTTAATAATTCTCTTTTCATAATACTAATTTGATTAAGTGTATTAGTACTATAGTCCATAGTTCTATATTTTTTTTTCAATTACAGATTCTAATTTAAGTATCCAACAATACAGGTATGAACCAATTTTTTATTATCTCCAAGACTTCGTATTTTTATTTTATTCTAAATTTATTAATTTTTATTTTTATTTTTAAATATAAATACTATTGTTCATGTAATTATATATATATTTTTTATGTTAGCTTGATTATGGATGAATTTAGAATATATTTTTTATTTTTAGAATATTAATGGAGAAACATTTTAAAAGAAATCAACCCATTAAATATGAATTCACTCCATCGATCTCTTGTAGTTGAAAGATTGTTTAGTGACATATATACAAAGATAGACATTCAATTAAATTGATAATAAAACAATTATTCAACCTAACATTTTCAAAATACACAAATTAGAAGAGGAGTATCTTCAAGATTTTAATTGAAAAAAAAATTTGTGGCTAATGTAATTTTTATGAGTTATTTTGTCCCATAATAAATAAAGTTTGGGTCCGTCACTGGATAATACTTTGTGAAAAATGACATACCCGTAAAATAGGAAACGAAACGTAACTTTTTAAGAGTTATTTTGTCAATGATGATTTAGAATCTATTTTTTTTCAAAAACAGTATTTTTAGAAATCAAAATAATTATTTACGCATTTTATTTCTTAAATCTAATGTTCCCTTCCACTTTCAAATATTACTGTAAAAAAAAAAAACAAATGTGACTATATTTTTAATAGGTGTGAGATTTGTATCAATTAAGTATATATGAACAAAATTATTTTAAGACAAAAGTACTTTTCAATATTTCTAAAATTAATCAAGTCTTCTGAAAATATCAAATGATTTTTTTATAAATAATTTATTTGTATTTAATCTTTCATAAATAGTTTTATGATGAAAATTCACACGTAGTTATTTTTATGTAAAATTGATATTTAAAAATTCTTACATGAAAATTTAGTTAAATATGTCAAATTATTTAATAAATTTGAAGTATTAACTTCGTAAAAAAACAACTATACGAAAATATTCACCGAAAATTATTTATCTTGAAAGTGGCTTTTTAAAGGTACATTATTATTTGTCATTTCACTTAAATTTTGGATCTTTGTTATAAGCAAAGTATGATAGTATCATTCATGCACTCGGAGGGTGATGATGTATCACGAACAAAAAGTTTAGACTGAATGACTTATTATTGTATTATAATAATTCATAATTTAGGGCGTTAATTTTAAGCAAAGTATATAATATTGTATTGGAACTTCCATGCATGCATGTAGAGAAACATTGTAATTAAGAACTTCTATCTCCTCGTCACCCTGGATCCGATCATATCTGAATTTAAAAATTTTATTTCCACACTAAAATTAATCATTAAATCTATCATCAATATATAATATACATTAAAATATAAAATATATATGTATTAATATTATACACTAATAACTGATTTTTATGATTAATTTTAATATACACCTAACGTAACTTTATTTAGTTTACTTATGATACATTGGTATGTGTGACTATATGTGGCACATAATAAATTTGTCCCATAATCAATTTAAAGAGAAATTTAATTTGTTCTAGAGAAGTTAGAAAATGACTACCTCAATAATATACTACAACTAAATGCCACCTTCCTTCGTCCGCGCTCTAAAGCATTTATTTTCTTGGTTTGTTTTTCATTCCATCAAGGGACCATGATCTAGTCACAAATTTGCTTTATGATGTAAGAAGAAAATGACGTCTTAGCAATTAGCATTACTCATATTACTACTTATGTAACTAAAGCTGTAACTACTAAATCACTAATTGATTGAAATGTATATTTAGGGTGAAGATGGGTTTTTGTTAGGGTTTCTGATATTCTGAACTATTTTGAATTTTAATAAAATGTGGCATTTTAAAAATCTTTTCTTATAAGTTTCGATTACATACGTCTTAGATTCAAGAGTGGAGCGTTTAATCTATTTTTTACTAGTTAATGTTCTTCAACAATTCCTTCCCCATAATAAAATTTTAAAAAAATAATAAATTATTCAGTTTTACTTTTATATAATTTTTAATTTGGTTCATAGTAAATTTTATAATTAAAGTTTATTATGTTAGACATCAAAATTTTTTTATTATGTTAAAAATATTAGATATAATAAAATAAGAAAATTATCCAGTATTCCACTCCCTTTAACGGAATATGGTATTCTCCTCTATAAATAAGTTGCATATATTGTTTTGTTGTTTAGTAAGGGACAAAATTACTAAAGTAGCCCTTTTATTAAAAAAAAAAATGACTGCAATAGTTGATAGATAGCGAAATAATTAATGTGGGAGGAGCTGAGGGGTAGTATTTGAGTTCAAGTGCGGTCTCTCACTCTCTCTCCTCCCTAAATACAAGTATATATATATATATATATATATATATATATATGAATTTTTATTAAAATTAAACAAAAAATCAAAAATAAATAAAAATAATATATTTGTTACTTATTACTAACTATTTGCATCAACAAAATGAAAAATAAGTTATCTAAAACTAAAGGTTATTTATTTTTTTTTCTTATATTCAACGTTCAATTTTTTCCATCTAACTTATTTATTTTGTTACTCCAACAATAATACTCAGATTTCAAATATTTTCGATGCTAATTTTGATTTTAGTTTTGTTTTAAGTCTCACAGGATGATACATTAATATTTATGAGACCAAACATTAATTTAAGTAAATATAAAATATTTGTTATTACAATATTTAAACTGAATTCAATTTAAATGAAACTTAAATTAAAAAACTTAACAAAAATAACTATACTAGTGATAATATTTTATTGATTTTTTTATTAAGTAATATCATTTCTTCTCAATAAAATCGATTTCACTTTATCAAGTAATTTCAATATAAGTTTCAATTTAAAATCCATTCAGTTTTTAAAAAGTATCAAAAAGTAATATTTTAAAAGCAGAATTTAATTTTAATGCACCGTCAGTATAAAGATATTTTACAGATGCATTTAATTATATAACGTTACATCATAAAAAATAACTTCTTTTTCCATTGACCCATATTAATAATCCAAAAAATAAATCTGATTGCACGACTATGTAAAATATTTTACATTATCAATACATTAAAATTAAACTTTTAAAAATATTTCATTAAAGTTCACACGGTAAAAATAGTATTTTAATTTAATTTGTGTTCTATGTTAAATGACGGATTTTTATTTAGTTATTTTTATTTCCTTGGTATTTAAAAAGCATTGGTTTTATTAATTATAGTCTTTGCTGTTTTTCATTTTTTTTTATTTTTATGTTATTACATTCTTTTCATTTCAACTTGAAACAAAACTTTTCTTTTATCTCATGGAAGTTTAAAATAAAAATCCAAAGGTTAAATTCCAATATCCTCAACCAAGCACTTACATAATTCATATATAGTAATGTTAGATGATACTATTTTTTCAATTAAGTGGAACTAAATCATTTAATTTTATACCAAAAAAAATTATTTTGATATTAAATGATAAATAATATAAAAAATAATAGAGAAATAAATAAGTTTATATTTAATATCGAAATGACTTTTTATTTAACACAAATTAAATGACTTGATTAAATGTAGTTAGACAAAATAAACATAAATTTGGAATTATTGATTTAGCTATTCCATAAACAACTTTAAAAACAAAAGAAAGAAAAAAAAATTATGAGATACAAACAAACAAAACTATAAAACGGTGAATGCAATATTATCCAAAAAAAAAAAAACGGCTTATTTGCCCGGTGGTTCAGCTTGGCTCGAACACATCTTTGAATTTGGGATTATAGAAAAACCAGCAGTAAGGGATATTAATGCGAATGAGTACCTCAACAAATAGCACACCTCTTGCACCAGTTGAATGCACACTTTAGACCTTAAAGCGACGTTGCACAAAAAATGTTAGTCACGTAGTGCAGATACTCAAGAGGGGGTGAATTGAGTATCTCAACAACAATGAATATTTTTGGCGGAAATGTAAATATCTAAGAATAATGAACAACACAAGTGCTTTTACTAGTATTTTTCCAAAGGACTAAGTCAATTCCTAGCCACTTATAAGGAGCTTGTAGTTTCCAAGAACACTTAATATAGATTTAAAAGACTTGAAATCAAATAACTCAAGTATTTTTGCTTATTATTTTCCGAGGACTTAAGCCACTTCTTAAATACTTATAGGGAGCTTTTCTTAGCAAAGATGCTTGTGAAAATAAATAACGGAATTATAAAAGATAAGGGATAGAAATTGATACACAAGATTTATAGTGGTTCGACGCAACTCTTGCCTACGTCCACTCTTTTTCAATCACAATTGAGAAGTTCAACTATCACCAAGCTTGAAGGTGCTTGACAAACCGTTTACAATCTTGAGCTTTAGAT
>JASCZI010181793.1:20039-36668 GCA_036250425.1 Stylosanthes scabra
GTGTGTGTGTGTGAGAGATAATAAACTTTGGTTTTTGACAAGAAGTTTACCTAAATCCTAAGATACTAAACCATCTTCAAAGCTTGCGGACTCGTCTTCTTGTCTTGTTGCTTGCTTCCAATGCTTATCCTCAACTTCAATGTTTGTTATTCATCAAAACCTAATCAAATGAACTTATACTGTAACATGGTTAACAAAAAAGTCAATCCACCCTATGATCTACCATCTCTTTTGTTTTATAATATATCTCAACGCTCCAAAATTACAAAATACCATATTCCGCTCAAATCAACGCCATACCGGAACATTTTCCAATGAAATATTTCACTATAATAGGATATATATTCATTTAGGACTCGGGAGTGTGACTTAGATTGTGTACATTTGATTTATTGTTATCAATAATGCTACACATACACCTATTTTACCAACCAAGTCATTTTTCCCCACTCTCACCTGGTGCGTTCGTTATACGCATAATCCCCAACTCTCCCAAAATTAGAAAACACGCGTGCTTCTTTCTCTTCCCAATCTCTCTGCAACTCCTCCTCCTCCTCCTCCTCCTCCTCCTCCTCCTCCTCCTCCTCCTTCCTGCTACTGCGTCGCCATCGCCGTCGTCATTGTCGTCGTTAACGCCTCCATCGTTGCTGCCGTCACCATCGTCGTAATCTTCTTCTTCCTCTTCTTCTTCCACTCTCTTCTTCTCCTCTTCTGTTATGTTGTTGTTGTTGCTGCTGCTATTGATGATCTTCCTCTTCTTCTTCTTCTTCTTCTTCTTCTTGACAGAACCGAATTTCGACAAAAAACGAAGTGGATTTTTATTAAAAAACAGAATCGGACTTTTATAAGAAACAGAACCGAATTTTCATGAAAAAATAAACCGGATCATCATCATCATCATCATCCTCCTCCTCCTCCTCCTCCACCTCCTCCTCCTCCTGCGCTCTTCATTATACTAATTCTGGTTCTCCTTCTCCTTTTTCTATCCTTTTTCCTTCTTCTCCTCATTATTTTTTTCCGTTGCTGCATCGTTGATGCCGCTGTTGTCGTTGTCGCCGTCGTCAAAAGCAGCAGAGGAAGAAAGGAGAAGAAGAATGATAAGACGAAGAAGAATAACGGGGAAGAAAGGAAGACGTAGTTGCAGCAAAGAAAGAAAAACTCGTTTTTGAAAATGTGCGTGAATGAGAAGTGCTTGGTTGGACTTGGTGGACCAAAATTTCTTGATTGTGTAGAATTATTGTATTGCTATTTTTTATTATTGTACACACGAGTGCCAATTAATTTTTCTAATGTTTATTTATTTATTTATTTATTTATTTGGACTTGATTTTTCTAACGTTTAATGCTCCACTTCATGGTCAATATCAGTCCAGAGCCCAATTTACCATGTAAAAAATGAAAGCCGAAGAATAAAGCCCAACTCATAAATAGCACAGTCCATAATAATGAAGCTTTACCATGTAAAAAATGAAAGCCGAAGAGTAAAACCCAACTCATAAACAGCACAGTCCATAATAATGAAGCCTTGGAGTTTTACAATTCCCTTCTATCGCACTTCCTTCAACAATCAACTTACGCAGCTGAGGGAATGTCCAAGTGGTTGAATTCTTGGCCTCTTAATATATTGGATCTGGGTTCAAATCCTAATGGAGGAATATAAAATCCAAAATTCTCTCTAGTGGATAAAAAGAGAGTGTGAACTTAGGATTTAGGATTGTCTAATCCAATGACGAAAAAAAAAAAATCAACTTACATGTTACGTGATATAGTTCCAAAAAGAAAAAAAACATACGTGATATAAAATTATAGTCAAATTTGATTGAATAAAAAAGAATTTAATTAAAATATTTCACATAATCATCTAATTATTATATTCTTTTAGATGATTTGTAAAAAAAATTAATCTATATGTACCACTGTGCATCTCCGTATATTCCATTCATAACATCGAAGTGTACAATGGTACATATATTTAGTAAAAAATAGTTATTATTACTTACATAATCAATATATATATATAAGATAAATTAATTTACGTGTATCATTATGCATCTTCGTACATCTTATTTTCAACACAAAAATTATAAATATTAGCACAGAAAAATAAAATTTCTATAGAGATGTTTACATTTTTCCGTGTTAAAAATGGGGTATACGAATGTGTACAATAATATATGTAGTATTACCGATGTTTACATTTTTTTGTGATAAAAGATTATTTTACTGCATATAAAATTAAATTGAATAAATAAATAAAAAATAATGCTACCAAATCAATCTTAGAGAGTCATTAACACATTCAAGCACCACCAGCAACTAAGAAAAACAAAAACAAAATAATTCCTATCAATTTTCTCCTTTCATTCCCAGAAACACATTCAAGCACCACCAGCAAGAACAATAACACACATTCTCAAAACAAAAGAGAGTTTGGCTAAATACCAATAATTACCTACTCTAATAACAATCCTCATTAACAATAACACAAGACAGAACAATCTTCATCAAATATGTTAGACACCATGAACCCCTACTCCAATAATTACCACTCCTCAAATACATTCCAGAGATCAATGCCACTAGGAAAGAAGAGCTGATATAATATTAATCATATAACCCAATAAAGCTATCATTCCATTAATTCATGGTTACCCCATTACAAAAGTTTAATCAGAAAAATAAAAATTTTAACACAAGCCACAAATTAATTATTGATAGAAAAAGAATGAGGAGATTGAAGCAAAGAATAGGGACATGAATTAGGAATTAGGGTTTACGTGATTTTGTTTGAAGAGGGTTCCTGACGAAGAGGCGTTCTAGGCGTCGCAAACAAGTTTAGTTTGGGATTCCCTTGTGTTCGTGAAAACGGAAAATAGATCGTCGTAGCGGAATCCAAACAAGTTATGAATGCGAGCTAAGAACGTTTCGTTAACAAAAAGATGTCACAAGAGCTTGCAATCAGATTTAAAAATACCGAGTACGAGACTCGGGTCGTTCTCCCTAGGATTTGAATCGTGGTTTAATTTTGGTTGTGAAGAGATTTGGGGTTGCAATGGTGTGTGTGTTAAGAGTGGTGACAAAACAAAAGATCACTTAATCTACAAGAAATAAAGGTGTTTGGTCTGGAGTTGAGGTATTGTGTATCCTTATCAACACCACTAATCCCAATTATAGATGGTTGTCACGTAAGCCATAAAGCCACACTCTGTCAAGAGGTCGAGTGGGTGGAATTAACTCGTATTCCCTAAGTCCTAGGCATACACAATCAGCGGGGGACCCAGGTCTCAACAGACTCGAGTAATTCTCGCGTCACCAGGAAGAACTCACCAATGGTGTATTAGCACCCAATTGAGCCTGTATCATTTAAGGTCCCCATGCTGTTGGCAGGGGCGTAGCGTCAACGGAATAGTTTAACCCTGTGCTTAACCCATCTTTGTCCTTAGGGATTAGTGGCTAAGATCATCCACACCTCAACCCATGACCAAAGCACAAAAACACTACTTCATAATTATATGAAACAAAACATCAAACACTTGATAGGCAATAAGTAAAGGCATGATTATAGCTATGGAAATAAACAAGCAAGATGATAAAAAGCAAGTAAGATGAAGAAACTATGAATTAATTGGCAAGAGAGTAAAATATCCACAAAGCAAAACACAAAACAAGTAGTAAAGCAAAAGTTTGGCTGGTGATGGTAATCCAAAAGTACGAAAAACAATAAAACTAAACTAAGAGAAAATGTGAGAAATGGAATTCTTCCCAAAAACTCTCTAAAACTATCTAAAACTACTAATTGATCCTAATGGTGGTGTCTCTCTTGTGTCTTCAGTTGTTCCCCCTCATATTAGGTCGAATTGGGCTTGAGAAAGGGCTAGGCCTTGACCCGGAAATGTGGAATTCCTATTTTAGCCTTCATTAATTTGGATCCTGACGCTACCGCGTGGTCGCGCCATCTGAGGCGCACGGGCGCGCGGTCGTTGCTTGCTTCGCCATTAAGTCAGGCGGTGGCGCGGTCACGCGATCTGGACCGTGCAGGCGTGCGGTCGTCGTTGACCACCTCTTTCAGCCGCCTTAAGGGCTCGGGCACGCTGCGCCAGCTCTCTTCACTTTTTGACTTTCTTTCTCCTATCCTTGCTTTCCACGTCCTTTCTTAGCTTCCCCCATGTTTTCCTCACTTCTTTCTGTCTGAAATGCACTAGCAAACATGTCATTGCATCGAGTGGGAGAGGATTTAACAATTTATGTGTATCTTGGAAGCTAATTTGACATATTAACAAATTACAAGCACAAATAGCAAGAGATGGAAATCTTGGTCATTCCCCAGCAAATATGTGGGAAAGTACTGATGAGGGTATCCTTTTTAGCATGAATTTTATCGTCAAAAACCTCCTCATCAGTTGCCAATATCGTGGAGAGAGACGCAGGAAAGAGAAGTGAGGAAGAAGGCCGTGATGGGAGGAGGAGGTGGTTGTCGCCGTTGGTGTCGCGGACATCCTTGTTGCTGCAGATCACAAAGCTCAAAGGAAAGGGAGAGAAACGCAATAGAGAGACGAGGAAAGGGAGAGAGAAACGCAAGATAGAGACGAGAAAGAAGGTCACGGCGGAAATGACGGATTTGCTATCGCCGTTGGTGTCGCCGCCGCCAGTGGTGCTGCCTTGGGTCCTGTCTTAATGAGCACGATGCTGCTCTGTGAAATGGGAAAGAAGCAGTCCTAATTTCATTTCATTTTCCATAGGAGAAAGTTGAAAATTGTTAAATTATATGAGGGTATTAAAGGAAACAAAAGTTATTAAAGTTTCAATCTCAGTCCCAGTCTCCTAGTCCCTCCTAATTGAAGGTACTAAAAATACTGAAATTTTGGGGATTAAGACTGAAATTTTAATTCCAGTTCCCGTCCAACAAACATAATACTGAGTTTCAGTCTCCCAGTCTCAATTCCAGTCCCATTAACCAAACGCTAGAGCTTTTCATTTACCATTCATAATAGTCTAAACTCCCAAAATATCTTTACTTGAAGGTAAGGGTGTCAAACAGGCAGGCCCGTCTCGCCCCGCTTAATGTGGCGGTCTTAAAATCTCACTCCGCCCTGCCTAATGGCGGATTGGGGGACTAAGCCCGCCAAGCCCGCATATTTTTCTTTTTTATTTTTTTTAAATAATTAAATTTATTAAGAAAAAATATATAATTTCACAAATATTTCAATAAATTATAATATTTAACTAAATATTATTCAAAATATCTAATTAAATATGATTTTTTTTAATATAATTTTTAAAAAAATCAATAAATTATATTATTTTTTACTAACTAACTAATTATATTTTTAATTCTTTAAAAAATAGTGGAAAAATGAGGCTCGGCGGGTTAGCCCGTCCCGCCGAAACCCACGGACTAAACTGGATGGGTTAGGCGGATTTTCTAATTAACGCGATTTTAAAAGTTTAGCCTGACCCATCTTTTTTGGCGGGTTAAGCGGGCAACCCCGACGAATTTAGGCCGATTTGAGGCTCCTGCTACGGAACGACAAAAGCCACCTCCAAATCCAATATAGATTCCTCATTAACTCCAATTCAGAGTTCAGACACATAACACTAACGAAGAAAAATAATAAAGGAAACAACAAAAATGGATTCTTCAACCCTAAATTACCAAAATGCCACTGCAGCAACTGGAATTGCATCTTTAATAACCATGTTACTCTGTTTCTTTCTCTTTCGTTCCATCATCAAATTCCACCATCACCATATCAAAGAACCCCCAACAGTCCCTGGAGCATGGCCAATCATTGGTCACCTTCCATTGTTACGCAGCTCAAAGCAACTCCACATAACTCTAGCTTCCATGGCCGACAAGCACGGACCCATTTTCACGATCAAGAGTGGCTCCAACAAGACCATAGTTCTCAGCAACTGGGAACTTGCCAAAGAATGCTTCACCACCAACGACATGGCCGTTTCAACTCTCCCCACAAAGCTTGTCGTCAATGAAAACCTCTCTTACAACGGAGCCATGTTTCGTTTCGCACCGTACGGACATTACTGGCGCCAAATCCGCAAGATTGTGACGTTAGAGCTTCTCTCGAATCGCCGTATCGAGCAACTGAGCCATATTCGTGTCTCTGAAGTTGAAGCTTCATTGAAAGATTTATACAGTGTTTGGTGTAATAATAACAGAAATGAAGAAGAGTATGTGTTGGTGGAGATGAAGAACTGGTTTGCAAAACTGATCTTCAACATGGTTTTTAGGATGCTTCTTGGGAAGCGATGCTTTGGATTTGGTGGTGTGGGAAATGATGATGATAAGGGAAATCGGTGTTTGGAGATTATAAGGGAGTTTATGAATTTGTTGGGGGTGTTTACAGTGGGAGATGTTGTTCCTTTTCTGAGGTGGTTGGATTTTGGGGGCCATGAGAAAGCCATGAAAAAAACTGCTAAGGAATTGGATGAGGTTTATGGATGTTATGATTTCGGTTTTTGATGATGGCACTGCTATTGATCTTGATGGATTTGATGCTGATACCATAATCAAGGCCACAACCTTGGTATGTGTTTCTTACCGTCTAGTTACCATAATCAATCATATATGAACTCTTCCAAATTTTGTTTACGAGTATATATACTCATTTTAGTCCCTAAGAAATTTTAAACTAGACATGTTAGTCCTAACTAAAATTAATTATCTTTTATAGTCTCCAACTTTGTTTTATGAGTCAGATTAATCTCTCAAGCACGTATTTCTGGACTACTTAACTTAGAGAACAAAAAATCGGGACTAAAAAGTAATTAATTTTAATTGAGACTAATATATCTAGTTTAGAATTTTTTTTAGAGACCAAAATGTGTATATATTTTTTTTATTGATTCTATGCATGTTTTGAGGTTTGAATTTGAAATGATCACCATTTTCTTCTTTCTTCTTCTTTTTTTTCTCTTCATCAAATGTTATTTGATATTATTTGATATTAGTGCTTATAGGTGAAACTAATTTAATGCAGTTTAGTGTACACTTGTAAAGTAGGAAACCAACTAATCTTAATAGAATTAGTATAGGAGAAGTGACTTAATTATCACTGTAGGAATAATTAGTCATCGATATTTTTGGTAACTGTTAGCTGGAAGCTTGTGCAGTGAGGTATGATTCATCACTCAATGATCAAGCTGTGTTAATTTCAGTTCTTCTCTTGATTCTCTCTGAAGTTCTCTGCTCTTTCTGTGTCCCATCCACAGCTACTTCAACATCAAACTATCATCTTATATTTTCCTTCGATCATATGATAAATAGAACTTAAATCTTATTTTGCAGGTTATGATTACTGGAGCAACTGATACAACCACTGTTACTCTTACATGGGCAATGTGCTTACTATTGAGAAATCCCCATACATTGAGAGAAGCAAAAGAAGAACTCCACGCTCAAATTGGCAAAGAGAGATGCATACTTGAGTCCGATCTAAGTAAATTGCCATTTCTTCAAGCCTATGAAAGAGACACTAAGGTTATATCCACCTTCTCCACTTGGAGTTCATCGTGAATTCACAGATGATTGCATTTTAGGTGGATACCAAATTAAGCTAGGAACTCGACTAGTTACAAATCTTTGGAAAATCCACACCGACTCTTCTGTCTGGTCAGATCCTTTAGAATTCAAGCCAGAAAGGTTCCTCACAACTCATAAAGACACTGATGTTAAGGGTCATAATTTCGAGTTGTTGCCATTTGGAAGTGGTAGAAGGGTGTGTCCGGCGATATCCTTTGGCTTTCAAATGGTT
Source organism: Stylosanthes scabra (assembly GCA_036250425.1). NCBI lineage: Eukaryota > Viridiplantae > Streptophyta > Magnoliopsida > Fabales > Fabaceae > Stylosanthes > Stylosanthes scabra. The sequence goes on from JASCZI010181793.1 coordinate 27,812, forward strand.
CATTTTATTCTGGCTAACTTCTTGCATTCCTATGAGATCTTGAATCCTTCCCCTGAACTAGTTGACATAGATGGAACACTTGGAATCACCCATGTCAAAACTACTCCACTTGAGATATTAGTTAAACCGATAGATGGAACACTTGGAATCACCCATGTCAAAACTACTCCACTTGAGATATTAGTTAAACCGTGTCTGGTTCCTAGTTGTTATGATACTGTAATAATATCAGTTTTGGCACATAGTCCTTGGTGTATTGTTGTTTTCCATATAGTTGATCCGAATGGACTATGGAACATAAAAAGAGAAAGAAGTCAGATTTATATTAATGAAAATCATTGGCATTAAGCCCAAACTGTTAACCCAAATTTACATAATCACTTTTTCTGATAATTAGCCAACCCCAAATTTTAAAGTAAATCTAAATATACTAGTTTACCTAAAAATGCTTTTATAAATGTACTTAAGTTTTACAAGCATTCTATATCGACAAATATATGAATATGATTGATTGAAGTATCCTTTTTTCTGTTCTGGTCCAAAAAATGTATTTTGAAAAAACTGAAACTTATTTAACACTTACATTTTATATCTTAATAAAAAAATAATAAATGAAAAGTTTTATTATAATTTCATGACAATTTGAAAACTTAGTTATAGTATAGCCTTATAGGGTATAATGAATATTGTGTAACTAGTTTTTTTAAACGGTTGATGTATAACTATATAAAGACATAAAAGATGATTGTTTTAAAGATAAGAATGATATAATACTTTTCTCTAGCAGAAACTTATCCATATCATTTTTAGATATAACTTAGTATACATACGCTAAAATTCTATTATGATTCATTAATTTTATGACATTCATTAGTGATTAGTTTTATGACATGTGGAAGAGAGGGTGTCATGTATTCAAAACCCATAAAACCTAACAAATATCTAACTCTGTAACATCACATCTATACCCTATACCCTATTGTTTTTAAGGACATTACAATGGTCACCGGCGGAGCGCAGAGGCAATGGTGGTTGTCCATTCGTGGTCACCGAGAAAATAAATGGATGGGAGAGAGCAGTAAATGGTTCTTCTGTGCCAGAGAAACACAATGGATAGTAATAAGTCAATAGGAATATTTTCCCTTTCGCAAAACCTACTTACAACTTTCCTTCAAATGCAAAACTTAGAATCGATTTTAAATTAGTAAGGGAACAAATATTCAAATCCTACATTGGCGAGAAACCGGAAAATAGTACTTTCTCAACAATCTAATCGAAACCCAACCTGAAAACCAACTTGAACAAAATTTTAACCAGCATCCACCATGTATCATCGATGAAGAAATTCAAAACTACTAACAAAGTGAGAATCTATGCCTCTTGTGCAGGGTAATCAAACACCACATCTTTGCCTGAAAGCTTCCTGTATACTGCAGCAAAAGTCTCCAACTTGTACTCAGTGTTGTTTCGTTCCTTGAGATCCAAGAAAACCTATATCCAAAATAGACACAATGACAAAAAATATTTTACTTTTCTTTTTTCAAATAAAAGATTACATTCATTCGCAGGATTTAACCGACCAAGCCAACTTAATATATTATTGCTCATGAGCTTGGCTTAACTAGAGATTTCTGTTGGCTCGTTAACGGCTGATTGAGCACAGAAACGGAAAATTTACCTTCATGATTGTGGACCCATCCACACGATACCTAACACGCTTCCCAACGATCTCAGCAGGCAATACAATATCCTCAAGCATTGCCTCGTGCACAGCGGTGAGTGTACGGTTGCGGGGGCGCTGAACTGCGGATCCTTTCTTTGGTGGCCTCAATATCCTACGGGTGGCAATGAAGACTACATCCTACAATTTTAAAGAAAATCCAGAACAAATAAGTATCACCCCAAAAAGAAAGGGGAAAAAGATATAAGGGGCTATAACACAAATAGAACAACTAATGTTATTACTTATTGTATAATTTCACAAACTACAATATGGTTAATTGGTTAGGCCTAAATTTAGCATCTCAACATTAGATGACCAGAAATCTAGAGCTGTTCTGTGCTAAAATAATGAATAAGTAGATTGAAATAAACAGAATATTCAACAAAATTCAAAAATAGTAAAACATCATGTAGAACAAGATAAGCAGGGAAAGGAATGGACAACAATTTCATCAAGGGACAGTAAATTGACGGAAAAAGAATATATATAAATCATACATCTTCCAAAACAAAGATTTTGACTGTGTACCTTGCCACTGAACTTCTTCTCAAGCTCTCTAACAAGTCTAACATGAATCTTCCGGAAACCTTTCCTTAATCTGAAGGGGACATGGATAACAACAGCCTTTCGCCCCCCAGAAACATCAACTTGGCTGCATATCAGAATTGATAGACATCAAGACAAAAAATTTGATCCACCTCAAGCAATCCAAAAACTACAAATAATTCACATACTTACACAGCTGAATTTATGTATAAATCTTTCAGTTCACTTTTCAGCTCTGTATTGGTATTTTCAAGATCAAACAAAGCCTACAAGAATAGAAGTTGAACAAAAGATTAAAATACTTTAGAATCTAAAACTGATAGGCAGCACCACTGACAGCATATTTGTAAGGGAAATGAAACCTGTCCAACAGACTCTTCAAATTCAGTTGGCTCAACATCCTTATCTTTGTGGATCTTCCTCCTTGACGTGTACATCTTTGCAACTGCATAAACACACAAAAGAGGAATACGTTAAATGTAAACATCTTCCAATAGGCTTGGCATAACAAGACCACCACACACCGACACACGCAAAATATCCGACATAATACAGAAAAATTGAAACACAGAATTAACACATCAATCACCCCATCCATATCTATCTATGTTGATTATATCTTCTATCATGTTCACCCGCATAACGCAAGGAACATTGCACAATGAAAGAGGAATATTTCTCTACTCCAACACATATTCTTGGGGTGGCAATGCGGGCTATCCGCCCCGCCTAAGGGCGGATTGGTGGGTTGGAAGGAGGCCCCGCCTATTTTGTTTTTAATCTAAATTAATATTGAACACTTTTTTTTTTATTTTTATATGAACTTCAACTCAATAATCAAGAAAAATACACTTGAAAGTTGAAATAGATGAATGAAGTAAAAATGGAAGTGATTAAGTGAAGGAGGGTTCTCGGTCATACAAGAAACAACACAACACCGCATGGACCAAACAAGCAGGCAGTATATAAACATATATCACAAAATATTACTAACAACTGACAACACTTGGAATCATACAAACATAACCACAAAAATGCAAGGGAAAAAAAACCAGTTCTGTGCACAAACCACAATTCTGATATGGAAAAAAATTAACAAATCCTGGAATTAGTTCTGCCGCTGTCGCTTCCAGCCATCAACTGTCGCAGCGGCAGATCACGAGGAGGGGAACGCCGCCGCCGCAGGGAGAGAGAGAGAGAAGGAGAACTGACCGAGAGCTAAGCTTGACTGCGGTGTGCGCGAGATGGAACTGAACCGCGGTGTAGACTCACTTGAGAAAGAGAGAGGCAGATATCTGAGCCGTATGTTGCGCAAGAGAGGGAAGCTGAGTGGGATGAGAAAGTTGAGATGAAAACCTAGTTGTTCCCCTGCTTTGCCCAAATTGCCCTAAAAAAAAAAAAAAAAAAGAAAAAAAGAAAAAATGACATTTATGCCATGACCTTTTAAAAAATGTACAGATACACTCCTAACATTTGCGAAATAATTAACAACTCTCGTATTCTAGAAACAATACAATTAAGTCCCTCTGTTAGTTTGATTCAATTAAAAGAAACTAAAACAGGAAGCTACTTATGTAATTGTAACGTGTTCTAGCTAGCCATAACGGAGGCCAATGTAAACACCCACATTCTTTGAGATTGAAGTTGAGGGTGAACAACATCGTTTTCCTTATTGAGTTGCACACATTCCTCATAAAACCCCCATCGTGTCTTCGTTATTACATGAGTTGCCATAAACGTGTGATCACAAATTGATTATTGTTCTCTCCAAACAAGCTAAAGCGTCTCCGAACAATAGGCCACCGTGTAGCGTGGAGCATTGAGAAGAAAAGAAGTCATCGCCGCGTGTAGCATAAAATATTACCCTAAACGTGTAGCATTGCCACATTAGCTTTTGTCATAGCTAGCTAGGACATATTATAACCACATAAGCAATTTTTATTTCTTTCAGCTGAGTCAAACTAATGGAGGGGTTTAATTGTAAAATTTCTTTGAAGGTGAGAAATTGTTAAGTATTTTACAAATATCAGGGATGTATTTGTAAAATTTTAAATAGGTCGGGAGTATAAATGTCATTTTCTCAACAACAAAAAATTAACAAGAAAAAAACTGTTAGCTGCCAGTACAGCCCGCCCCACCAATGTCCATGGGTTCGGCAGTGTGGGTTAGATGGATTTGTTTGGATTTGACGGGTTCAAATCCTAGCCTAGTCCTTCTTTTTGGCGGTTTCGATAGATTGTTCCGGCATGTATGAGTGATTAAAGTTGACTCAGAGAATAAAGTGAGATACCTCTCTAAATTTGAGTGACTAAATAGAATTAAAATAAACAAGGACTATTTTAGGAAAGGAATAAAATTTCAGGGACCAAATTGAGAATTAACTCTTGAAAGATTAGATTTTTATGCCAAAACAATATGTAAAAGATCACAAAACTTAAAACCCATGTTTCAATTTGGCGAATAGCACAAGTGGTGATAAGAGAACCTTGAGTAACAATGACTCATCATTGGTTCCTTCAAGACAAACACTCCAATGGTAAGCTCCGACTTTTTTGCGACTTCTGTGATTGAGGACTCCATCGTGAAAGCTTTGTTTCCCTCTACTCTAGAAGCATGCTTCTTCTTTTTTGAGGCAAACTCTCTCTCACTCACCATGCCTGCCACTCTCTCTAGCTCTTTCTTTTCAAAGCTTTTTATCTACTCAATTTTCTTCTATCCTTCTTCATATTTACTTCTTTTTCATACCATGCTAATTATTGAAGAAGATGGAGATTAGAAATCCAAGATAAAAAAAAGTAGATCTAATTAGGAGGTGAAAGATTTTTAAATTTTAAATTTGATAAAATAGAGATAAAATATAGGCTCTGTCTGAATTTTGAAAGGAGAGAAGAAAAACAATCTTCATGTACAAGATAATTAGTTAATGTATAATGATAGTTTTATCCCATTAATCACTATTATTAAGTAAATTTTTAGTAGTATAAATGATCATTTAACTTAACTAGACATTTGTTGATCAACTAATTGCTCCACTTGTCGAGCAATGGTTGCTAGTGCTTTCTTTTAATATAATAATAATAATAATAATAATAATAATAATAATAATAATAATAATAATAATAATTGATAATTAATTGATAAAATTTCCCTTCATATATAAGGCTTTTGGATTTTGGACTAACATGATAAACTATTAACCACACCACACACAAAGGTAAAATTGTCAAAAGAACAATTTAAATGCAAATAAAATTTTGAGAATTATTTTAACACAAAAATATTATAAACCATTTTGATTTTGACCACAAATCTTGAGGACTAAAAGATGATTTATTTCTAAAGTTATAACATCACTAAAGCTAACACATGGCAAAGGATGAAAGGATACTATAATTGTACTTATACTTAATATTTACTTAATTATACAAGCCTTTACATTATTACCTTCTTAAGCACTCCTTAAAGACAAACTAAAGATTCCTTAAGAGGGGTGAATTAAGGAATATAAATGCTTTTCTAAATCAGGAGATAAAACTGCAATGGATGTAGGAGATAAAATAAAAAATTTCTCTTAATAGGAAAACAACAAATAAACTTTTGAGAAAAGGAGTAGAAGATGAACACCAATATTTATACTGGGTCGATCTTCTACTTGAGATCTACGTCCAGTTTTCCACCACTTACGATGATGGAATTCCACTATATTTTGTTCAAGTACAAACACCAAAACTTGAGAGCACACTCCACTCTCAATACTTACACCTAAGCTTTACTCATTTAGGATTTTCTTCACAACTAATTAACCTAGTTGTATATCTCTCAAACAAGATTAAATCTAAAATGTAAACACTCACTTTGCCCTTTGTGATAAAAAGAAAAGACCAAAACTAAGGCAAAACAAGAAAACAAAATATGAAAGAATATTAAGCTCAAAACACTCTTGAAAGTAGGATGTATTGCGTTGTTGTGTTGTGCATGTTGCTACTAAAATCTCTTCAATTTATAGGAGAGCTTGGCTTGATGGGCACTCAAGGATATAGATTAAGAGATGTTGATCTTGACTTAGTGAGCACTCCATCGTTGATCCAAGCTTGCTGTCCAAGGATGAGGGATTTCGAAAATCCTTTCATTCTTGATGATGATAACAACGTTGTTGTCCAAGAATCATGTCTTTGCTTTGATTTTTGATTTTGAATTATTTCCTTGTGAAGGATTCTTGTAATCTGCACAATAAAACTCACAAAGACAATTCCAAGAAATTCCAAATTAATAACATAGCAATTTAATATCATAGATGAATTCTAATTCTGCACTTATAAGACAACGTCAAAACATGCTAAAATAATGTTATGAATGTTACTATACATATGTTGCTTCTTTTTATATTTTTGAAAAATATGTTAATTCTGCATTTAATAAATAACACAAGAATATACTAAAGTAAGAAAATAGGGACGTTGGTTATAGAATAAATATTGAGGATAACAATCACTAAACTATAAGAGGTGAACGTTGAATGTATATAATAAGAATTTAAATACTGTCAAGTATAAGAATGAGAGAGACGTTGCTTAACATAGCAACTCTAATATATATCAATGAGCATTAGTATCTACTAATAATAGCTATATAATCAAAATCTGCAATATGCATATATAAAGAAATAATTCTAATAAGGCACGAAATCAAATTTAAATACAAGAAATTAGTCAAGGTTTGTCATCACTAAAAATATGAGTCAACAATCTCTTCCTAGATGGCAAACTTTGAAAAACTAGAAGATTAAGTAGAAGTCACTTCCCTATTTTTTTGTTTGCATGACAAGAGTCCATTGAGCAATGGCAAAAGCTCCCCCTTAATGTGGAATCTGCACAAAGCGGTCTAATACATAGCAGAAAATAGTTCTAATATAATATTCCAGTTATCTAAATTATAAGAACTATGACAAAGTTATAAAACAAACCAATTAAGTGTTAAAAACCAGCAAAGTCTCAAATAAAAAATCATCCAAACAAAAGCCATAAAACATAGAAGTTTTTCTTAGTGTTCTCCCCCTTTTGACATCAAGGGAGGAGTGCTAAGAACCCACAAAAAAGAGAGAGTAAGTATAGCAGTAATGAGTCAATAAAAGTCAAGCCATTATAGTCATTCGTAAATAGTACTAAATAAAAGTAAAAAGTCTGCAGCAGCAATTGTGAGACAATCAGGCATCAGAATCCTCCGTTTCCTCTTCCTCTTTATCATCAACCTCCTCTTCATCATCTACCTCAGAATTGTAGATGTCTTCTTCGAGCTCTTGAAGGTCTTATGCAGTCATCTCCATCAGTTTCTTGGTCTTAGTCAAATCACGGTGATCACTAGCTTCTTGATTCTGCCGATTCTTGGAGAAGGACATCATCATGTTTACCAATCCAGAGACTTCACCCATCAGTTCCTTCACGATCTTGACCAGCTTCTTGATCTTCTTGTTGGTAGACATTTTCGGGCCTTTAGAGGAACAAGGAGTAGCAGAACTTGGTTGTTCTTTAGTGCTGCAGCCTTTTGTCTTCTTAATTCCACCACCCCTTTCAAAAAAGATTTAACCTCAAAATATGATTCCTTAGATAAATCAACACCAGATGCAATGAAAATTTTTGTTAAAAACATCCCATATGGCAATGCAGCATGCTTGTCACTCTTAACACACTCAAACATATGGCACATCATTAGATAAGCAAAAGAGATTGGGATATGTTGGGTGAGGAAAAAAAGGACCAAATTATCAAGATAAGTAACACGTTGATATGAACCGCGTTGAGGCAGGATGAAGTGAGTTATGATGCGGTGTAATTGGACATTAACAAGATCAAAGGCTTCATGAGTCGGATTTAGACCAGAGCACTTAGCAAAATTTTCACAAATTAAGCGAACAACAACCAAATAGTCAAGTCTTAGGTTCGGATCCCACTTCCCAATAGTAAATACGCACAACCCAGAATCCTTTTAGCCTAAAGTTGCAGCAATAATGTTTCTATCCATCACAATGGTTTTTCCTCTACAAAAAAGGCGTTGAATTACGGGAATTTTTTTTCCCGATTTGCGGCGGCTTTTGACCTCGCAAAATGAATAACGGGATTTTTGAAAACTCCCGCAAAATTGTGTCCTACTATTTAATTGCGGCAGTTTTTTGGAAACCCCTGGTATCCAGAAACAAATGGCGGCAGTTTTAAAAATCCCCCAATTTGCATTTAAAACCCCCGCAATTTGGAAAGCCAAAAATTAAAAAAAAAATTCGGGAGTTTGAAAACCCCACAAAATAGCAACCTAATATTAAAAAGGGCTCCAGAATCAAATCAGATCTACATTTCATTTGTATTAAACAAGCTAATCCAATACATAATTTTGCTCACATTCTCAACAAAAGTGAATGAACATATTCACTTCAAAGTTAGTACCAATTCAAGACTTTAAAAGGCAATTAAATTGACTTAGTATTAACAAGTAATTGTTAGTCACAATGCACAACACTCAAGAGGGGGTGAATTGAGTGTTTAAACAACAATGATAAATTTTTGCGGAAGTGTAAATATCTAAGAATAAAGAACAACA
>JASCZI010181794.1:11356-27192 GCA_036250425.1 Stylosanthes scabra
ATTTCTGTTTTCATTAAAAATCCGTTTCTCTTTTCATCAAAATCCGTTTCTTTTTTCATGAAAATCCAATTCAATTTTTGTGAAAATCAAATTCATTTTTTTAATTCAAAATCCGTTTCTGTTTTCATTCAAAATCCGTTTCTATTTTCATTCAAAATCCGTTTCTCTTTTCATTCAAAATTCATTTCTGTTTTTTCAAAATCCGTTTATGTTTTCATTCCAAATCCGTTTCTATTTTCATTCAAAATCCGTTTCTTTTTTCCTAGAATATCCAATTCAATTTTTCATCAACAATAACGACATCAACAACAGCAACAACGTAAACAATGAAGGAAGATGAAGAAGAAGAGGATAAAGAAGAGAAAGAGGAAGATGACGAAGAAGAAAAAGAAGAAGAAAAAGACGGCAGTGACGGCGACAATGATGGCAGCGGCGGCTGCAACGACGATGACGACGGTAGCAGCAAGGAGAAGGAGAAGGAGGCATTGCAGAAGAAGAAGAAGAAGAAGAAGAAGAAGAAGAAGAAGAAGAAGAAGAAGAAACACGTTTGCGTTTTGAATTTAAGGGAGAGGGCCAGTGCGTGTAATGAGTGAGAGTGGAGAAAAATTGCTTGGTTGGACTTGGTTAGGGTAAATGCTTGGATGTGTAGCATTACTGTTTAAGAAAGGGTTAAACATAATAACAATAATGATCTGACACCAAAAAAAAAAAATAACAAATCGCAAACCTAGCAAATCACAAAGATAATCGATCTAACTTTAAAATTCATATCAAATAAAACTCAAATAGTTTAGCTTTACAATGATTAACGCATATATTACTATTTGTTAGAAAATTTTATTTTCTTAATCTATTTTGTGGGCTATATACATATATATAAATAAGTATAATTATATTAGCTATTTTATATTTTGACTTATATAAAGTAGTCTCACTATTGGTTTAAATAATAAAATGAATAAGTCAAGATTACTTATCGGTTTGGGCCTAATGAGAATAAAACCAATACTATCTATTTTATTGGGCCTTCACGACATTATTCCTTTAATTAATTTTTTTTTTGTGATTGTTATTATTATCTTGTATTGATCAATATTGATTTTGGTGTTAGATAATAATAATAAGTATTATGTTGGTTCTTTCTCCAGTACATAAAGGAAACATGTAAAAATAAGGATCAATTATAGATATACCAATTGTACTTTCAATAGGGATTGTGGTTTCATATATGTATGACTTATATTATGGATTAAGTATCCTTATTTTGTTATATAATTTGGTTTGGGTGAAAATTGATCTATATTTATTTTGTTATCTGATTTAAAATTATGTTATTTATGAATATAGATTCAGTTATTATAAAGTTAAAATAAATAAATGAATTTAAGAGTATTTGTATATCAAGTCATGTTTTATTTATTTATTTATTTGATAAAGATATAAAGACATGAATATTTAATTCATAATTAGTTGATGTTATACATATTTTGTTTGGAACTTGATTCCTTTAAGGTATACTGAGTGTTCAATTTTGTTATCCGGAAAATATTTGTATACCTATTGAGAATATACAATATTATATGGTTGTTATATTGTGTCTTATTATTTTGCTATATAAGCATTTGGTTTTGTTACATAAGAAAATTAGTAACAATTTATAATATTATATCCATCTATTTTATAAGATTTTTTTTTTTTTTTTTGGAGTAAATTGGTTGAACATTGCGCTACCAAAGTAGCCTCTTTTTGAAAATCGATTTATTTAGAAATATTAGGTATATTTATTTTATAATTCATGCGAATATTGGTCGGTCCAGAGGAAGATCTATATTTAGCAGAATTATAGGCATATTAAAGATAATTATACAATTGGGTAATTAATAATGACCTCAATGCTTTTACTTATGCGGACAATAATCGGCCCAAAGGAAGTTTATTGTCTGGCCAAATAATAATCATCAAATCTTATGCTTATTTTCTATTTAATTATGCAATCACTAATCGGCCCAAAAGAAGGTTGGTGTTTGGCCAATTGATAGAAAATATATGCTGTAATAAATAGGTGTAACTCTCAAATTCCCATGTGAATAATGAGTCGATCCAAAGATAGGCTTATTATTTGACAGGATTTTATGGAGAATATTTGGCAAACTATACTAAAAGAATTTTGTGTTTGTAATTTATGTGGGTGCAGATCGGCCCAAAGGAAATTCTGTATTTGGCCAAATTATAAAACACTTGTGGTAATAAACATGTGATAGTTATTTGGTTCCATGTAAATAGTGAGTCTGTCCAAAGATATACTTATTATTTGACAGGATTTATTATCAATGTTTGATTACTGTACTAAGAATACCGCTTACAAGTTAATATTTCTGTCCAAAGACTAAATGTTAATGTTGTGCTAGGTGTTCATGATGGGCTCACACTGTAGTATGAATTTATTCGTATATTATGAAACTTGTGTGAACATAGTTTGTTTTGACGTTCTGTCTGTCAATGTCTGTCTATTTATCAATAAATAGAATTGATAATTCTGGAACTGAAGATCACAATTATCGTTCTTTGCTACAAGGATCTAGACTTAGCACTAAGAATAAAACAATTTCATCTTTTCACAGATAAAGTTTCAGATATGAGATTGTTCAAATTGCATAAGTCTTACAATCATAAGGTATGAAATTCCATAAGATTGTTATTGCTATAAAGGAATTTTCTTAAGAAATACAAAGCACTTTGTTAAAGGCTATAAGGTTGAAACAAGTGTAATATCAAGCGAACTTTGTTTCAATGAGGCATTAAAGAAAATATAAGGGAGTGCATCTGTTAAATGTCCTATTTTATTTCAAACTTAAATGCACTAAAGTTCTGGTTGTCTTATGACATGCTCATGCATTTAGTTTTGACTTTACTTTTAGCACAATTCAATCACTTTAGTTTTGACTTTCCTTTTAGCACAATTCAATCACTTTAACGTCAGTTATCAAGTTGCAACTGACAAAGGATAAATGATCTTTATTGTGTGCAACAAGAAAAAAGTCCCATAAAAAAAGAATAAAAGTACTCATTTGGCTAGGTATCTCATATGAATTTGCAAAATAATAAAGATTTATAAACTGCATATGGTATATCTCAAAAGGAACAATAAAGATAAATAAAGAATTTGACTGTTTCTTTTGCAAGTACTCAAAACACTAAGAAAGATTGTGCCAAATATCACATTTAGTGTATAAAGAACCACACATTTATAATTTGTTTTGATTTGGAATTCAATTTGATTTCAATGCTATGACATACTTAGTGAATAGATTTTGGTCATTCTATTCCTGTCTGTAAAGAATTCTCTATGTTATGTGAAGCCAAATGATGCTGAAAGATTCATCTTTTGGGTGTTGATAACTTAGTGAAAGATTGTTTGAGATAGTAGATTTCCGTTATTATCATATTTTGTTTGAATTTGCAAGAATATACATGATATATATTTGTCTTATCCATCATTTTTTTTTAATTTTTATTATGACAATTTCAGATATTTTTTCATGTCAACTAGAAATATATATGACCACTCTATGTTATAGGAAATAGACGCTTTTTTCTCTTTTATTTACAAGTTCAAACATATACACATTTTCGTATAAATTTCTTATTTTAGAAATAACTTAGGGTATCTTTAATTAGTAGCTTTTGTTGATGATACCTTAATTCTATCTCATTTAAGTGAAGTATGATTACTCATACTTTGTTACCAGAATTATTCTGAGAAGGAGCATTGAAAATTGCAATTTATATTTTTGCTAAATTTTTAAATTTTGTATAGTCTTACACCACTTCAAGCATACTTGCTCTTTTAGGATCCCACAATTCAAATACTTTTAGAGATAGAAAGTTGAGTAGTTCTTTGGGGATATTGAGTTTGGGGAGAAGATAGTCAATAGATTATCATAAAGACAAACTCAATTCCTTAAGAATAAATGCTAGAGTATTATGTACTGGTAGTTCATTAAAGATAACAACAAGCTCATCTCATTATCTAGAGGTAATGTGGATATAACGCATACTTTGTTGTAAGTGACTCATCTCAAAAGTAAGGCGTTAGAGTACAAAGAGACTTTTCTTTCAGTTTCTTAGAAATACTCATTTAAAATCATAATGGCCTTTATGGTATATTTTGATATTGAGTTACAGTTGTAGTGAATAGATATAAAGAATTGTTTCTCAATAGTAATATTGAGACAATTGATATTTTACATCATAAAATTGTGTCACAAGATACAATAAGAATATGGATTGCAAATTAAAGCATTCGCTCTATAAATTCAAGCAAACCTTCTAGTATTAATATTTCATCAAATTATTATCTCATACGGTCTTTTGAGATAAATGTGGTTGATGATTATATGCTAATTCAGTGGGAATAATATCTCATCCAATCTTTTGATATAATTATAGTTGATGACTATATGTCAGTTCAGTGGGAGTAAGTATATTTCAGTTGTCTTGTGTATCATTAGCATTACTCTTTTGTATTAGGAATTTGTATACATCGAGATTATTCTCAAAGTACTTTTGGATTATAACAAAAGAGTAATGGCGTAAGACCTTTAAAGAACTTGACATGCAAACTTACAAATAAGATTATGTACTATTAATTTATAAAGGAGACCAGTATAGTCTCATTAGGTGCCTTAAAGAAGTTATCAAGTTCAAAGTGCATAAAGTTTTCTATGGTTTAGTAGTAGCCTAGTGAATACTAAGTTATACAATTACAGTTATTGTGTACACTATTGGTATTTTTGGCACATATTAGAACAAGTTAAGAATAGATCATTTTATATGTTTACATATATGAAGTCAGAAAATAAAGTTAGAGATCATTGGGTACTCATATTTTGACTTTGTTGGATGTCAAGAAAAATTTGATCCATTGCAGGTATATTGATATGCTTATTGGAGGAGTTCTTTTGGAAAGATGTTGAGAAAAATACTTATTAGTTGTTACTCCTTTCATGGAAGCACTTTAATATAAATCATCTTTATAAGACATCCAATCAAGTGACTATAAACACTAATCACAAATTACAGATATAGATTTGAAAGACCACTTGCGTTATTTTGTGATAATGCGTTAGTAGTTTAATTTTTTCAAATTTATTGAGTAAAAGGAGTTCAGAGTGTTTAAGTGTCTATTGAGATTTTTGCACAAATTCCATTTAAATGGATGTATATATGTTCCGTAAGAACAAACACTTTAGGTCTTTCATGTGTTTATTATTCATGCGGGTGATATGTTATTTCAGTGGGAGTCTGCATTTGGATGCTCATATTGTTTAGACAAACATACAAGTATAGATATTTCTGCCGAAATAAAGTGTTCAATTTTGTTTTCACTCTAACTTGTTTTGATCTCATAAAGTTTAATAAAGTTGGACTAGTTGAAAATAGACATGCAAGAGATCGTTTCGGATGTAATTTTCAAATTTTTTCATCCAAACTTGATCTATGCCATTGAGTAAATTATTATGGTGATTATCGTGGTTTAGTCGCGACTCTAATATGGTAAAAGCCGCGGTAGTTCCATAACTGATTTATAAGATGGACCAAATTGCTAAAATAATCAAGAAAAAATAGCGTTCAAGATGTGCACATAAAAATTTATGAGATATGATTATTTCATGATAATATATATGTATAGCCCAAGTGAGAGATTGTTAGAAAATTTTATTTTCTTAATCTATTTTGTGGGCTATATACATATATATAAATAAGTATAATCATATTAGCTATTTTATATTTTGACTTATATAAAGTGGTCTCACTATTAGTTTAAATAATAAATTGAATAAGTCAATATTACTTATCAGTTTGGACATAATAAGAATAAAACCAATACTATCTATTTTATTGGACCTTCAGAGTTTTATGGGTGCTAATAGCCCAATATAAATAGAGCTTCAGGATTTTGGTCCCCAACATACCTAAACCGTTACTTGTAATCATTTCCCATCAAAGAGTTACTATTCAACCCTATTAAGGATACAGAAGGTTATGGTTGAGGAAGACCAAAAAACCACAATCAGATTAGGAATAACAAATCAAGATCAAGAATCACGCTTATGTATCCAGGTACGCTTCCGCACTCAGATATTTCTTTTTTAATGATTTGACATGGATGGTCCTAGAGTTAAAGAATCAAAGAATTACAACACTATTATGTCCCATTCAATACATCATCTTCTTGA
Source organism: Stylosanthes scabra (assembly GCA_036250425.1). Taxonomy (NCBI): domain Eukaryota; kingdom Viridiplantae; phylum Streptophyta; class Magnoliopsida; order Fabales; family Fabaceae; genus Stylosanthes; species Stylosanthes scabra. The sequence continues at coordinate 17,596 of JASCZI010181794.1, forward strand.
GCAAATTTTTTTTGAAAAAAAAAATATATTGTACTATTTAAATTACGCTAATTATGTTTTTGAAATTTCTTTTAGAAAATATGCACCCAATTGTATTCAATTAAACAATTTTAAAATATGTATAAAAGTAATATATTTATTTAATTGACTAAAATTTTTTATATTTTAAATAAAATATGCATTCAATAATTATGCAACTTTTATTTACACTAATAAGTCATCAAATTTTTTAAATACAACAAAAAGGAGAATAGTCTTTTTTTTTTCTTTTACATGAAAGAACTTTGAATTTAGATTATCTACTTCAACATTTTGGAAGTTATATTATATTTAAACATAAATATAAATTGAATAATTTTACGTTTCCATATATAGAAAAATACACAATTGATTTTCTATATAAAAAAACAAAGTTAAAAATTTGCTTAAAAGACCCCATTTATTTTAGCGATCAATTAAATAAAAATTCTATGCCAGAAAAAAATTGCTTAATTATATGTACACAATGAAGGCAAAATGTACTCAGAAACAATCGTTAAGAAGCTTAAATAGTTTTTATAGTAAATGGAACACTCATATCCAAGAGAAAATTAAAATTGATATCATAGCAAACAGGCCTTGAATTCCTTGTCCAATTATTGAGCAACCAAAATCTGTTCATGTATTATATTCCAAAAGCATCTGCAACAAAAGTATTCAAGACAAAATATAGGAGAAAAAAAAAGATAATGTAAAATTTCTGCTTTTAAAAGTTTACATTTACACGCAATAAAGCCAAATAATAAACTTAAATCATATTAATTGAGAATTTTTTAAAAAAAGATTGAACATTAAAAATGGTAAAAACCTTAGATGTTGGAATCCATGGATATAGAGGTAAAGTGAGATCCTTGGTGCAAGATAAGAAGCTGGAATGAGTAGGTATTCTACCCATATGGCTATAAATAAAAAATTCTATCTGTACACCAATTTCAGCCACTAATTTAAAATTCACTTTGTACTCTTCCGTGTCTCCACCTTTAATCCCTCTTTCATTTCTTTAATTTAATCTTTTTTTCTATTTCTATCAATTTTCTCACCACTCACTCACTAAATCTCTTTCTCTCCACTTTTTCTTTCATCACCCTCACAATCTCTCTTATGTACATTTCTTATATTATTCATTACACAACAAATCTTAAAAGTCTGCATTTGAATTTCTTTATCTTGAATTTTGATCACTTGTTCATACGAGGATTCATGGACATATTCTACTCACTCTTTTTTGTTTCATTTTATTTATTTTTTAGTAAACACCCTTTTCAATCGCTGAACTTTTTCGTTTTGGGCTTGGCGCCCCTTAATGAATCGAAATCTCTAGAGCGACTCCTAAACAATTAAAAAATGGTACAAAATCGATCCCTGAGAATATGTTACAATTTGACGTGTCAGGAGTCGATTTGTCCCATTTTTTAATTGCTTAGGGCCGTGCTGGTGGTTTCGATTCATTAAGGGGCGCCAAGTCCAAAACGAAAAAGTTCATGGATCGAGAAAGGTGTTTACTCTTTATTTTTTGTTGTTACAATAATTTTGACAATGAACTAAACTAGATGATGAAATTTATTATTGAACTTTAATATTCTTATGGAAATAGAGTTATTATTCTGATTTTATTCTTCATGCATTAATTTTAATATTTGATAAATTTTAATAACATTAGTATTTTTCCATGTAAATAATGATATAAAATGAGTTACGATTAGAATATAATCAAACATGTTTTAAATTATATAATACAATTTGGTTATAATCAAACGCGTTCAAAGTAATAATCAAACTAAAAAAAATTAAATTCATTCTATAATTAGACTATAATTGAAAGAGTCAAAATCATATTACAAAATTTGTTATTAATCAAACATATCCAAAATAATAATCAAACTAAAAAATCTTAATAAAAAATTAAGCTTATTATATAATCAAATTATAATCAAACATGATCAAAATTACATTACAGAATCTAGTTAGCAAACATATCCATAATAATAATTAAACTCAATAGTTTAAATAAAAGTTCAAACTTAATGATATAATCAAACAAAAATAAAATCATATTATAAAATACGATTATAATCAAACACGCCAAAAATAATAAATAAACTCGAAAATCTAAATAAAATTCAAGCTTAATAAATAATCAAACATATTATAACTTAAATAAAAAGGGGACTTTAATCAATGAAAAGAGAATGTAAGGTTAAATACAGCATCAATATCAATGTACACAAGCATATAGATATTAAACATGTTAGCAGGGGACATGGCCAAAATTTGCCATGTGTGTTTTTGAATCTACAAATATTAACAGATCCAAGACACACAGCGTTATCATTCGGTTCCAAAATAAAGGAGAAATTATTGGTTGCTCTCAGAGCAACTCATTCTTCTTACTCTCGCAAGTTAAATGGGGTTATGTGGAATGTACTTAACTGATTTTAATTTCAAATTTAATAATAATAAAATTTATAACATTAATTAAAGTGCAATACTCTCTCTCCAACGTTTTAATCTCTCTTTCCTACTCTTCCCCTTCTTTTCTTCTAATATCTCTTTCAACTTTTAATTATTCTCTCTCATATGATCTCTTATTAATAAAAATAAATTAATTTAATTTCAAGTTCTTAGCAATATAATTCATTATATTTTTTTAAAATTTAATAAAATATTAAAATTTATATTTCAATAGTTTAGTTTTTGTTTGTTATTATTTTTAATTATTTATTAAATAATTTTAGAATGTTATTCATCAACGCAATTATATAAAATAAATATTATTAAAATACAACATCATGTTTTATATAAGAATTAGGAGTTTCACTAAAAAATTCTTAAAAAAAAAAATATGCCAAATCTTAAAATAATATAATATGATTACAATTTTCAGACCAAGAAACACAATTTGAATACATATTTCAAGCATCATCTTCGGTATAGCCACCGACAAATTAGAAGTGTACTTAATATTAATAACTCCATTTCTACTGTGAAAATGGTGGTCTCCATTGCCAATTAACTTATATCCTCATCTTGAAGAAATCAACGAGAGAATGGAGAATGGAAAGAGGAGGTGATAGCGAGAATGAAGAATAAACGAGAGAGAATATGAAGGACAGAGGAGGTGTTAGAGAGAATGGAAAACGAGATAGTGATAGGGAGAATGAAGATATCTCTTTTAACTTTTAATTATTCTCTTTCATATATTATGGTCTCTTATTCATAAATATAAATTAATTTAATCTAAGTTCTTAGTAATATAATTTACTAAACATTATTTTGAGAATAATTAAAAGTTGAAAGAGATATCACAAAAAAAGATGTATAGGAAAGAGAAATTAAAAGTTGGAGATAGAGTACATGCACTTTAATTAATGTTATAAATTTTATTATTATTAAATTTAAAATTAAAATCAATTAAGTACATTCCACATGATACCATTTAATTTGCGAGAATAAGAGGAATGAGTTGCTTCGAGAGCGACTAATAATTTCTCAAAATAAAGTGAGAAGAAAAAGAGGAGGAGCGTGCGTAACTAAAGGTATGCGCGTGAGATTTTGTGCGAGTGAAATTGATTTTGTAGTGTTTAAATTTTTGTATTTATATATGGTATAAAGGGAGATTCTACGGTGATGACCGTGGTTGTCACCATTGTATGATGTCAACACGTGTAATACATAGAATGCGACTCGTGAGTTGAACAAGTAACGAAATAGTTACATGCACGTTTTTCGATTCTGGCCAGCGTATTGGGATTTGGGAATAATAATGTTACTAAGTAAGCATGGATTAAGCAAGATTTTTGGGTCTTTAAAGAGGATTTGATGTAGGCCCAATTATTTCGGCCATTTACTATGATAACTAATGCTATAAAAGATAAACCAAAAAACATGAATAAATAGCAAAGCACTAAATAACAAAAAAAAAAAAAATAGCAAAGCACTAGCTACTAGCTGCAATAGGTACCCGTTTTCTTTTATAATATAATATTTTAAGGATCACACCCAAAAATAATAATATTTTAATAATCCTTTTATTTCATTTTTTTTCTTTCAAGTTATACATAAGTATTAAAATAATCATTACATTTTATTGAAAATATAAGGAATCAAAATAGAAAGATAAACCTTCTCTAATACTATTTTCTCTTTTTTTATTTAATAATAGATGGAATAACAAATAAAAATTAATTAAATATTTCTTAAAATTATAAAATGACATATAATATGAAAAAAATAAAATTAATTTATGTATACTACTGTATATATTCATACACCCCTTGTCTTTTTCTTTTTCTATTTTGATTTCTGTGTTGATGTACACTATTTATGTGTTATAGATAACTATTTTTATGCTATCATATGTTGTATTCATGTGTTTTGTGAATTTTTCTGTGCTGATATTTACATTTTTCGTGTTGTAAATGAGATGTATGAAAATGTATAGTGATACATATAGAATTACCACAAAAAACAATATATAAATTAAAATGGAAGTAGTAACTGCTAAGAAAATATATTGTGAGGTTTTGTTTGTTTATGTGTAAATAATTTACGTGTTAATTGTTTGATTGGGTGGTTGAAAAACAAAGGAAAAATTAATTGATTAATTTTTTCTCTACAATTTTTTTTATGCCTGAAAAACATTTTTAAATGTGAAACATATTAGGCATAGTTCATTGCTGTAACTATAGTTAGTATTGATGTAACTATAGTTAGTTAATTAATCATTAGCTTGTTGTGTAAGTTAGTTAGACTAGTGGTTTGTTAAGTTTTCTTATTGGTAACTCTGTAACTATATATTGTAAACCTTCAGTGAGTAATGAATGCATCACTTTCATTTCTCCAATTCTGGTTTATCTAACATGGTATCAGAAGATATTTTCTCTGGATCTTCTTGAACCTTCCACACTTCCTTCTCATTTCTTCTCTCTCTGCATTTCTTCACTTTCTTCTTCCTCAATTCTTCTTCTCTTCTCGTTAAGCTCTTCGATAGTGTTGATGAGATCTGTTATTCGCACATCTTCCTTCTCTTTGTGTGAGTAATATTTCCGATCACGGAGCTTCGGGAACGAGATTTCTTCTTTTGTCTTTAACTCTTTGGAAGATCCATGGATTCTCCTCCGGTGAATTCTCCAATCGGTTCTGTTTCTTCATCGTCAACAACGGCGATCGATCCTTACCTCCTCACTACTGCGGATCAACCAGGACTGGTTTTGGTCACGCAACCCCTTGCGGAGGATAACTACCACTCCCGGAGTCGTGCTATGCGCAAGGCGCTGAATGTGAAGCGCAAACTCGGATTCATCACAGGTTCTGTTGTGAAACCTGATCCTTCCACTGAACCAGAGAAATTTGAGAACTGGCAGTGCGTCAATGATGTGGTAATTACCTGGATTCTGAACTCTGTTTCCAAAGAAATTGCTACGTCGCTTATCTACATTGATTCGGCTGCTGAGTTATGGAGCGATCTGAAAGAACGCTTTCAACATGGAAATGGTCCTCGTGTTTTCGAATTGAAACGCGAATTGATGAATTTGCGTCAAGGAACCCTAACTATGTCCCAATATTTCACAAGAATTAAAGTTCTTTGGGAAGAACTTAATTCCTTTAGGCCGATTCAGTGTAATTGCGGAGATGCTCGCCCGATGAATGAATTTCTTCATGCGGAATATGTACACTGTTTCTTGATGGGTTTAGATGAGTCTTATGCCCAAATTCGAGGCCAGATTTACTCATGGAGCCTCTTCCAGCCATCAACAAAGTTCTGCCTTTGATTTCTCAGGAAGAGAAGCATCGAGCACTGGGAGCCGCCTCTCCACAGCCTCAAGTGGCCTTTTTTGCTAAGAACCCTTCGCCACCACCTCCATCACAGGGCCGTGGACGTGGAGGGAACAAGAAAGATCGTCCCTTGTGCTCTCATTGTGGCTTGTATGGTCATTCCATTGATAGGTGTTACAAAATCCATGGTTATCCACCTAACAATGTTAAAGGTCGTGGTTCCAAACCTTCAGTGAACCTCGTTGCTGCTCCTACCTTGGGTAAGGACTCAGATACTACTTCTTCTTCTTTGAGCTTGACCAATACTCAGATTCAGCAGCTCCTTACTCTCCTCAACAACAACAAGCCTCAAGATCCTTCACCGCGGAGTTCACTGAAGTTGCCACACCAGCAGGTATTGTTCTCAACACCTCAATGTCAAGGTAACATTTTTCCAAAGAGTCTTGGATTCTAGATAGTGGGGCTACAATTCACATAGCTTGTGATTTATCTCTGTTTGATAACATACACACAACTAAGAAATTCTCTGTTTCTTTGCCTAATGGTGAAGTCTTCCATGCTAACTTCATTGGCACCATTACTCTTAACACACATCTCATTCTTCATAATGTTCTCTATGTTCCCAATTTTAAAGTCAATCTACTTTCTGTTTCTGCTTTTCTCCGGGACACCGAACTCATTATCACTTTTGGTGCTAACTCTTTCACAATTCAGGACACACACACATCGACGATGATTGGGATGGGTAATTTATTTCATGGTCTCTATCTTCTACAGGATGAATCTCAGATCAAGCAATCTGTTAATTTTGTCCCTTCTTTCAATTCAATAAACATTCGTAAAACACATTTGTGGCATGCTCGGTTGGGGCATGTGCCTTCTAGAATTCTAAGTAAACTAGTTGATACTTTACATTTACAAAATAAGATTGATTGCAAGGATTGTGAGATTTGTCCTCTTGCAAAATTCAAAAAGCTTCCTTTTGAGTCACATAATAATATGTCTGCTAAGCCCTTTGACCTTGTACATTGTGATGTTTGGGGACCTTACGATGTTCCCACATATAATGGAAAATGTTTCTTTCTTACTATTGTTGATGATGCTACCCGATTTTGTTGGATATATTTGCTTGCTAACAAATTTGAAGCTACAGCTTGTTTGAAGGTTTTTTACAATTTGATTGAAACTCAGTTTAACACTAAGATTAAGTGCCTTAGATCAGACAATGCCAAGGAGTTGGCCCTTACTGAGTTTTTGCAGTAGAAAGGTGCTTTACATCAATTTTCTTGTCCATACCGGCCTCAACAGAACTCTGTGGTTGAAAGAAAGCATCAACATTTGCTAAATGTGGCCAGGGCACTTTTCTTTCAATCCAAGGTTCCTCTTTCTTTTTGGGGTGAATGTGTCTCCACTACTGTTTTTCTCATCAACAGGACTCCAAGCTTCAGTTTGAAGGCAAATCTCCTTTTGAATGTCTATTTGGCAAGCTGCCAAGTTATGGTTTCTTCAGGGTTTTTGGCTGCTTAGCCTATGCTGCTACTACTTCAACTTCTAGGACTAAATTTTGTCCTCAAGCAGATCCGACTGTGTTCATGGGTTATCCCATTGGTTACAAAGGGTACAAGCTCTACAATCTAAAGACTAAACAATTTTTTGTTTCTCGGGATGTGATTTTTCATGAAGATGTCATTCCCTTCACTGCTGTTTCATCCTCTTGCTCCTCTTCTGATTTCATTACTGACAGTGTTTTACCAAAGCCGATTCAAGATGTTGAACTATTTTCTTCAAATTCATCTTCTTCACACTCATCTCCTCATGACATCTCTACTGACTCTGCCTCAGCTTCTCCATCACCTCTGCAACCTCCTCCAATGAGAAACTCCTCTCGGGTCCCTCATCCTCCAACTTATCTCCGTGACTATGTTTGTCACACTACTCCTTACCCCATCACAAATTACCTCAGCACTCACAAGCTTAACCACAATTATCACATCCTGATTGCCCAAGTTGATGCTGTTCCCGAACCACAGTTCTACCATCAAGCTGTTAAGTTCCCTGATTGGAGGGCAGACATGAAGGAAGAACTAGATGCCATGGAATCAAATCATACTTGGGAATGGGTTTCCTTACCTCCAGGGAAACACACTATTGGTTGTCGTTGGGTATACAAGGCCAAATTGAAAGCTGATGGGTCCTTAGAGAGATACAAGGCACGCATGGTTGCCAAATGATACACACAACAAGCGGGGATCGATTTTAAAGACACTTTTAGCCCTATTGCAAAGATCACAACAGTGCGTCTTTTGCTCTCTGTTGCTGCTATCCATAATTGGAGTTTATTGCAGCTGGACATTAACAACGCATTCCTCAATGGAGAATTGAATGAGGAGGTTTACATGGAACTGCCTTTAGGTCATCCACAGAAGCAGCAAGGGATTGTTTGCAAGCTGACTCGCTCATTATACGGCTTAAAGCAGGCTTCAAGGCAATGGTTTAGCAAGTTTTGTTCCACCTTGGTAAATCATGGTTTTAAACAGTGCAAACAAGACTATTGCTTTTTCTCCTTGGGTGAGGGTGATTCCATGACTTTTTTGATAGTATACGTTGATGATACACTTTTTCTTTGCTTGAGGAAACGGGATATTTGGGTTGTAAGCCAACAAATACCCCCATGGAGGCAAACCTCAAGCTTCGGGCTTGATGCATGAGCATCCTTATAGATAAATCATCCTAATTCATGTTGTATTCTTCACCTAACTTACTTAAATTCATGCTATAATTGGTATAAATGGTTATAATTATTAGAACTTGTTTAATTATGTTGAAACAATGGTACTTTGAGTATTTTGTTGATTATTTATAGGAAAAATGAAGAAAGGAAGCTTGAGGAGCAAAATTGGAGCATTCTGCCAGAGCTCCCACGCCTAGGCGGGGAGACTCACACCTAGGCGTCCAGAACAGCAACCCTGGAAAAGCTCAGCCACGCCTAGGCATGGCCACCAACGCCTAGGCGTCCCAAGTCCACCTCAGGGCCATATCAGCCACGCCTAGGCGTTGCCCAACAAGCCCCAAGCTCACCCTGGGTATCCAAGACCCACGCCTAGGCGTCCAACCCAATGCCTAGGCGTGGACAAGCAACCTGAAACTCAAAGTACAGGCGTCCAGAGCCACGCCCAGGCATCCAGAAGCCACGCCTAGGTGCCAGAAAGCAATGCCTAGGCGTGGGAAGCCTTAATTAAGCAACAAAGAGCCAAAACCCACTCCAGAGGCCCACGCCTAGGCGTGGACAGCAATGCCTAGGTGTGGGAACTTCACAGAATTGGCAGAAATTGGATTTTTTGAGTTGTAATCCAATTTGACTTCTTTTGTACACTTATATATAGATGGAAAACCTGACAAAAGAAAAAAAATGAATCACAGTAGTTTTTTGTCATTTTTTAGCATTATTTTTCCTAGTCTAGAACTTTTACATTCTTTTGCTTTAGAGAATCATCTTTAGTTTCTCTAGAGTTTAGTTCTAGTTCTTTGAAGTTTTCCATCACTACTTTGTAACATTCATTCAAGTAATAAAGAGAAAATTCAGTTCTACCTTCTTGTCTTTTGAAGATTCTATCTTTCTTTGAAGTTCTTTGAGTGTTCATGCATTCAAGAACCACATTCATAGCTTTCTTGAAGTGATTCATCATCATGAGTGGCTGAATTCTTTTGAAGATTAAGGAGGAGGAGCTCTATTCTATGAAGCCAATGGATTAATCCAACAAATTATTTCAGATCTGCAAGTTC
>JASCZI010181795.1:24834-36533 GCA_036250425.1 Stylosanthes scabra
GAGGTCCTTGATGGTGTCGAAGTATTGAGTGATCATAATAAGATCCATGACCTCCTTGGGAGAGGCACCTTCCACCTTGTGGGAGAAATTCAGGATGTTCTCTCTCAAGCCATCTGTTATAGCTTGCCTCTGCCTGGCCACACCAACACCTCCCAAATACTTGGATTCGGCCTCGGCCTCAGCTTTCTTAACCTGAAGCACCTTCTCAGCTTCTCCCTTGTACACACTAGCTAGTTGCATCCTTTGAGCTGCAAAACATGCAACATAAACAAACACTCGTTATACCCTAAACAAGTAACATTAGAGGTAGTAACCCATTTGAATCTTACCTGCATTGATCTCATTCATGGCCCTACGGACAGAAGGATCAGGCACAATATCAACCATGAGTATGTGCTCTATGCTATATCCATAGTCTCCCATCACCTATAAAACCCATACATGATAGTGTTTTCACTATTTGTAGCAATGTTAACCTAAATTCACCACCAATTAGGAAGCATACTAGTTCAAAACTCACAATTCAAGCATACCAGAACGTAAAGTTGTATGCATGATTTATAGTTATTTAAGTATCTAAGTCCTAACTAACTAACTAACTAACAGAAAATGACCTTAGCGAGTTCTTCGAGGACAGCTTTGGCAACATGATCCTTCTGCTCAAAGAGTTCATCCAAGTTCATACGGGGAACAATAGCGCGAGTGACATCGAAGACATAAGCCTGGATCTGTTCCTGAGGGTTCTGAAGCTCATAGAAAGCGTCATCAGCATTCTCCTTCACCACACGGTACTGAATCGAGCACAGCAACTGCACGAACACGTTGTCCTGCACCACCGACACAAAATTGAGAAAACCCTAAGAATTGAAATAGATGAAAAGCGGTTAGGAGAAGAGAGAGTGAGAGAGAGAGTTGACCTTGGTCTTGGTCTCGACGCGGACGTCGAGGGAGGAGATCCGGGTGGAGAGGATGCCGGCGAGGCACTCACCGGCGAGAGGGTTGAAGAAATGGAAGCCAGGTTGGGCGAGCCTGGTGAAGCGGCCCCACTGCTCGACGACACCGACGTTGGACTGCTGGATGCATCCGCAGAAGAAGCAGAAGGTATTCCCCATTTTGCTATTCTTTTTTCTTCTTATCTCACTCACTCTCTTAATCTTATTTGTTTTTGTTTTTTTTTTTTTGGTTTCTTTATTTATTTATTTAGGTCGGTTTTGCTCTCAAAAATAAAAATCTAGGTGTAAGCATAATTTTCAACTCTCTTAATGAATCTTAACTCTTAAGTCTTTAACACACCAATCTAAATTACCCTCAACTCTGGAAGGTTTAGACATGGTCCACGTCGAGTATTTTAGGAGTAATTAGTTATTCACAAATCACAACACACAACATAACTGAATCGCCATTGAGCACGTCGGGTTATTACCGCCGTGCCGGGTTTCTTATGGATGGCGACTCTCTTTTTTTTCAAGAGATGTAGTGGGCCAGGTAGAGCCTAGACCACCACAAAGAGCATTAGAGCATCAGCAGCCTATAGAACCAAACTGTTGGGAATTATAAATGTTACGAGCTTTAGTACTGAAAAAAAAATGATACAAGCTTTTTACAAAAATATTGTTACAAGCATCAATAAATGAAATTAGGAACATTGGACATTGGTGATGGTAACCCTAATTATGGACTGGACTAGTGAGTTACAAATGAGTCAAGCCCAAATCTCCAGTAGGACATTGGGTTTGCCGGTTTAGTGTATGTTTGCCGGGCGTAGTAATATAGCCCAACTATGTCCAAAAATATGGTCAACTCTTTTTTTTTCAAAAGGGGCCTAAACCCAAAAAAATGGTCCACTCTATCAAATGGATTTGAATGTCGATGTAGTAATTTATTGGTTGGAAAAAAAATGTTTAAATTTGTAATCACTTTAGAGAAAAAATGTAATATTTTAGTATTTTTAAATTTATAACTTTTATTATTTGTAGGATCCATTATCTTAGTTTAAGTTGATTAGAACATTATTTTTTTTCTTTAAAGTTTATTCACAATATTAGAAAAGCTTGACTCTTGTTAATTAGTGACAAACTTTTAAATCAAATTTTAATTTGCATCGATTAATTTTCGACCCATAAAATTAAAAAAATCTTAGGAAAAAAAGACACACATATCTCTATCATGTAATTGGTTAAGGGTCGTACATATGTATTCCCTTATTTCCTTGTCTCACACTTTTCAATCTCAAACAGATGCATGCATGCATGTCTAGTGTAACTTTCACGTCAATGTTTCTCATCATTTTTTTTTTAAATACATTATTCTTTTTTATAGTATTTCTCAATTTGATAGGTCGCTAATTAAATTGCTTCGAATTTAAGCTCTATTTTGGATTTATCACTAGTCACTAGCTGAGTTACGATATACACAAGACGAAATTCAAATGTTAACATTTACTTAAGTGAATAAGTGAACCAATTACTTAACCAATCAAATTGGTTTATTGAAAATTGAAATACATTATAGAGATAGAAATTTTGTCACACTAATATATATATATATATATATATATATATAATCTAATACCTCTATATATTTTTGTCTTTTTTTTTTATTTTGATTTTTGTATTGAGATACTTTATTTTTGTATTATACGTAATTGTTTTTATACTATTTTATATTGTATTCATGTGTTTTGTAAATTTTTTCATATTAATGTTTATATTTTCCGTATTGTAAATGGAATATATGAAGATGTGTAGTGATACATGTAAAATTATCGATATATATAATAGATAGTATACTTTTAATATATATTTTATGTTTTAACGTTTATATTATATTGGTGACTAGTTTATAGCTGATTTTACTGTATATATAGATATATAATACACCAAACAAAACACATACATTAAAAAAAGTTATCCTGAAATAATCAATTGACATATAGCATTGCTTCTTTTAATTTTGTTTGGTAGACATTCATTTAATCTTAAGATGTCATATATATTCCAAGACAAGAAGATAGTGGTGCAGTAAAATGTAGCACATACCTTAGGTTATAAATGAGGTATGATGATCCATACAATAGTGTCCCCCTCCATGTATATGCACCCAAAAACCCATCAAAACCAGAAAAATCTGGAGAACCCTCAAATTAAAGTTTGTTTAATTTTTTATATATATATTTTGCTTAATTCATTGTACATGTATGATGAAATCGGCTCCATCATCTATCTACTAAATCATATATGATATATATAACGTACCCTCTCATCAGAACGCACGTTCTCACATTCAATTTAATTTTTCATGTTAGATTCTTGTGATCCAATAGGATCCATCAAGGAAAAAGGGCAAATTGATTTTTATAACTACATTAAAAAATAGTTAATTCAAATAAATTGTTATTTATATGGTCCACCAATTTGATTGTAGCATCTTCCCTAGCAGAATCAGACAAATTAAAATTGTGGTTTAGTTTATAATGCAAAGGAAATTTCAAGAAAGAGTAGAGCATGCATTAGACAGAAAATTAAGTGATGGGGTTGCCCCATTTATTGTTATCAATGAATGTTCATGGTGAGGGAAGCAAGGGTTGATTGAGATCTAGATCTATGCTTGCTATTCCAAGAACAGAAGGAATCAAACACTCATTAAATTTTCCTTCTAGTGTAACATTGCCAGCTAATTTCTATTTCTAACAATCATGCAAATATGGCAACCTTTGAATTAATAATATCTATGTGTTTGGTGTTGGCATGTCCCTAGGGTCTACCAATATTATTATTATTAAATATAATAATAATAATAATAATAATAATAATAATAATAATAATAATAATAATAATAATAATAATAATAATAATTTGTTCGCATGTGTGTGTGTGCGTGTTTCATTTGTCTTCAATATTATGATATATATAGATTTTGGCCGAATTAAAATTGGTTTTTTAGAGTTTGAATATTTAACTATAAAGTGTAGACTAAAAAGTGTATCAACATATTATTAGTACAAGAAATTATACGTTGGATCAAATAGATATTTTTCATTTAAAAAAAGAAAAATTGCCCGCTTATATACGTACAAATTTAATTTCTCTATTATATTGTTTATCTCTTTTCAAAAGTAAGCAATATAATCCAAGCTGTTAAACAAAATACATGTCATGTAGACAAATTATTATTAGGGAGATCATCATGATATGATATTAAGTTATTAATTACATTAAATATAAATCTTTGCTTAATTGACACTAGCAAATATTTGAGCCCAACCTTGCCAAGTCAGGGGAAAAAACAATGATATAGTCATCATTCACGCCTGTTTATTATTTAATTTCATAAAACTTCTAGTCCATACATTTTTAAATTAATTTAATTTTTATGTACTATTATACTATTTTTTTTATAAAGATAAATAATTATTTATTAAAAATAGTTAATTTTAAGTAGATAATCATACAAGATTTTTTAAACTACCAATGCATAAAAAATAAACTCTTCTTAAATAATTGTACACTTAAATGATTAATAATTGAGTTAAGAAAATTATTAAATTATCTTGAGATTACAAAAGTTAAAAAAATGTGTTAACATTTTACAATATTACACTTATTAAACAGCTGTTTCATTAACTTGTTCTAATTATTTTATTAAATGAGGGTATATATAGCTTAGGGAAAATATCATTATTACTTGAAAGTTTATTTTAAACAATAAATTATCTAACAACTAAGGGAATATGTTTACACGCTTAACTCATATCAAATCAAAGTATAATATTATTATAATTATCAGTGTTTATATATACATGTATATATTAATGTTACGTTATTATCCGTACAGCCAAAACACACACACATTATAGTAATGTATGTTTATGTTTATGTTCAATTTATGTGCCACTGTCTCATCCAACATGGTTACTGTTTAATTTATCTTCCTAGATTAATTATATAATACAATATTACGAACGAATTAATTAATTAATCATTATAAGTTAATTAAAGTAGTTCTTATAACAAGTCAATTATTTATTAACTATATACACCCCGATAATATTACTAGGAGATTGTGTTATACTTATTATAATGGTGCCTATGCTTCCATTCATAGGACATCACAGCTAATACAGAAGAATATTTAATCTTTTAGAGATGCAAAACTTACATATAGCGTATAATTATATAGACCCTGCAAAAAAATACTGAATAAATTGTACCACATTAAATTAAAAATTTAGTTTTATAATGTAAAATAATTTTACACATACATATATTTAATTAAATATTATTTTATTATTAAAAATAACCAATTCTTTAATTTAATTCAGTACTTAAAAATGTATAAATTTAATTAATGGACATATAAAATGCTTTAATCAAAATTAAACTCTTAAATTAATATGTGGTTTTAATTAAATCGTTGTTTTATTATGAAAGCTCACCAACGATAACTTTGGTTCAAGACGGCGAATTTTGGAGCCAATTGGCGTTGCCTATCTTCTAAAGATTACATAAAACAAGTAAATAAATAAATAAATAAATATAATTTGAAAAACACGGTGTAATTAACTCTTGAAGATTCTTTTGGCAAAGTTCTCAACAAAAAATGTTAGTGAAGAGGTCGCAAGTGATTCAATGATTCAGGTGTAATATTGATATTTCAACGTTTGAAATAATAAGTAGATAAAAAATTAAAATTTAAAAATAACTGAGATGAATTTAAATATTATTATTTGACTGTGGCCATCAAACTAAAAATTAAAGAAGATAAAATAAGAAACAATGCTAGATAATTAATAAAAATTCAACCAACATCAGTTAACAACTTGAATTAGATGTTTTATTTTTTTTAGGTTTCGAATATTCTATTTCTAAAATTGTCTGATAGTTGCTTTGGGTTTTGGATGTTTTATAACTTTCATTGTGGATGTTCTATTAATAATGATTATGGATGTTCTATCTTTTGTCGACTGATTTGTTGGTTTGAAAATTATTTTACCTATACTTTTCCTAAAAGAAGTGTTAACATGAAATATATAATAATTCAAATATTTAGAAGGAAATTTTTTTCCATATAACACATGAGCTTATAAATGTTTAATAAAATAGTTTGTAAGTAAAGAAAATTAGCACATATAATTTAAACAAAATATATGTGTCAGTTACACTTAATTTCTCATCAAGAAAAATCCAACAGGAATTAATTCCAAAAATGTCTTCCTTTTTAATTTTGTTATTAGTATTACTCTATTATATTGTGCTTATTCGGAACCATAAACCAAACATAAATCTTTTTTAAAACTATCTTTGTAGCCATCAAGTCATCAACATCCAGGAAGCTCACAAAATTTCCATTTGGTCAACATAAAGATTGATGAAATCCATTAATATATAAACCTACTTTGTCTTTATCGTGACATTTTTTCTGTGCAAAAAGAATCCACAATTAAATAAAACTAAGTAGAAATTTTGTTCCAATTAAATTCTTATAATATAATCAACATCAACAATAATGAAGGAAAGCCGTTTAATTTTTTCTAGTTTCTTTTATTTTACAAATTAAATAATAAACATTTTATTTTAATACAGCTCCCCGGGTTGATGGTACTGCATTGTACATAGAACTTAATAACTTAAAGAAGTAGGTTTTGTATAAGAACATATTATATATATATATATATAACATGGATACACTTTTGCACCCACCATTTTTCTTTTAGTTTAATTTTCTATATCTATATTTATTCAATTGGTTTATAGATATACATATAATATAATGATTCGATTAATTAATTATTTATTAGTTGAAAATGAATGCAAATAATAATTTCAAAATGATTTGGTGGATATTCGAACTTAATATCTTTTAGGTTATAAACTATATTCACAATCTTTAATTATTAATCTATATAGTTGATATTGTGTGCATTTATTATATAAAAATATTATGTATATATAAAAAATCAATCATTATATATTTATATATATTAATTTATAGAAAAGATTAGAAAGCCAACATATTATGATCAATAGGGAATCAAAAGATAGTTATAGATGATAATTCATATAAATTTTTTATGATAACTTAATCTTGAATATATGAGTTACGAATGATAATTTATATAAATTTTGGATGATAAATTAGTTATTGGCTTCCTAATGGCTCTTTAACTTTGGTTCTGTAGCACCGTTCAAAATCATATACTTTTTTTTGTTTTTTAACTAAATATTCAATCACTATAATAATAATAACAATAATAATAATAATAATAATAATAATAATATGTATTTTTATAGCATAATAAAAATATATATTTATATATCTATAAAAATTTCAAGACGCACTGCCGAACAAAACACTAATATTATAAACCATAAAATATTATTTAAGTATTTTTCTATGTCCTAAGCTAGTTGGAATAGCACATGACCCACACTAGCCAGCTTGGTCCCTTGTAATGTGATCCTATATATACACTCTTCATCACCAAAAACCAAATCACTCAAACATTTGCATCATCTCAAAGCATTGAAGTGAACAACATTATATCCTCTTCTTCCATCCAAAAACAAACACATACTTAAACTAAATCCATGGCTTGTTGGTCAGCAGAAAATGCCACTAAGGCCTATCTCAACACTTTGAAAATGGTGAGTATTAATTTCTGAATTTTCTTTTTTTCTATAAAAAATGTTATTTGTACAGCAGAAAGCAAATATATTCAATATTCGAAAATCAATTTATTGAATATATTTGCTTTGAAAAAGTACAAACATTTTATTTTATTACCATGGCAATTCGAGTTTGTTTTTAATAAAATTTTGGTATTTTTTTTCTCAGGGACAAAAGGCGAAAGAACCAGCCGTGGCCGAGTTTATCTCGGCGTTGGCTGCCGGGAACAATGCCCAACTAATGGTTGTGGCTTGTTCAGGAGCGGCCGACTCGACCACTTTACTAGCCCTAGTAGCGGCGGCGAATCAAACCGGTGGACATGTTATTTGCATTGTTCCAAGCTATGAAGAGCTAAGTGCCTCAAAGAATGTAGTTGGAAGAATGGCTTCAAACAAAGTCCAATTCATGGTGGGAGAGGCTGAGATCCTTCTCCTGAACCACTACGCCGCCGCCGATTTCGTCCTCATCGATTGCAAGCTCAAGAACCATGAAGAGATTCTGAAGGCAGTTCAAGTTGGTGGAAGGAAGCAAAATGGGACAGTGGTGGTTGGTTACAATGCATTTGTCTGTAAAGGGTCTAGGTGGTCCTCATCATCATCTTGTGGCTCAAGAACTCAGTTGCTTCCTATTGGAGAAGGGTTATTGGTAACTAGGTTTGGATCAAGCACCGTTCATAGTCCAAAACATGGAATGAACAACAAGATTAAGAGTCGTTGGGTTGTTAAGGTTGATAAATGCACTGGTGAAGAACATGTTTTCAGGGTTAGGTTTCCACAAGGAAAAGTTATTCAAGCTTGAAATTAAAACATATATATATGGTTTAATTTTGATTTTGATTTTGGAGGTATAAACAAGTATTATTAGGATTCAGAAAAAAAAATTGGGGGGTTATTAATTAATTATGTTTTGCTTCTCTTGATGATAGAAGAAGCACATAGTAGATAGTGCTATTCTAATTTCTAAATGTATATATAGCAGGTTAATTATTATATATGAATATATAATATAATATGTGTTAGATGAATTGGTTTTGAAAATTGTGTAACTTTTTTAATTACTTGTTATGTTCTAATGATGAGTTGATTGAGCAATACAACCATCAAAATGAGAACTATGTTAACAGTCTAAGATTAATAAGTCAGATCATCAACCCTTAAGAAATTTTGGGTCAAACATTCTAATCTTTAACAAATTTTAATTATGAAATAACTTTTCAAATTTAAATTTATTTAAGAACTGATTTGGTGATTAAAATTTATTTAGAATTAAAATATTTTTTCAAAAACTTTAGAAATTGATTTGAGATATTATTCCCAAATTAATTTTCTTACACTTGGTTAGGGTCAAGTAGTTAACCAAAGTTGGAGGGATTTGAATGAACGGATTAAATAGTGAATATATAATTACATATAGAAAAAGATTAGGAACCATCGCATTATGATCAATAGGAAGCCAATATATAGTTATAGATGATAACTTATATAAATTTTGGATGATAACTTAATTTTAGATATATGAGTTATGAATGATAACTCATATAAATTTTAGATGATAACTTAATTATGGATTCCCTAATTGCTCCTAAGGTTAATTTCATAATACTGTTTTTGTATATATCATATCTACGTTCACTTTTTACCCTAAGTTTGTTACCGAACCAAAATTTGGATAATTTATATATGGTAAGGTTTTGATGAGTTAATATATATGGTTCATGATTGAAGTTCTTTCCCCTCTCTTATGCCTTAATGGTCCTTTTGGATTGTCATTGATTGGTAATTGAGTCCTACTTGATTATTATAATTAAAGCCAA
Source organism: Stylosanthes scabra (assembly GCA_036250425.1). NCBI lineage: Eukaryota > Viridiplantae > Streptophyta > Magnoliopsida > Fabales > Fabaceae > Stylosanthes > Stylosanthes scabra. The sequence continues at coordinate 34,313 of JASCZI010181795.1, forward strand.
ACAGATCCTAACTTTGATTCCTAACCTCAAAGTACAGCCTGTATAGTATTATTGATATACACATATTTTATTATTATAATACTTTTAAGCTATTGTTTTGTCCAATTTGTCACTCTAATAATAATAAAAAAAAAAAATTACGGAACCAACACATTATGACTAATAGGGAGCCAACATATATTACGGATAATAAGTTATATAAATTTTGGATGATAAGTTATTGTTAGATATATGAGTTACGGACGATAACTCATATAAATTTTGGATGATAACTTAAATATTGACTCCCTAGTGTTGGTTCCGTAGCATTGTTCTAATAATAATAATAATAATAATAATAATAATAATAATAATAATAATTTGTTAACAAAATTTTTAAAGATATTATAATAGAAAACTTACATAGAAAATGTAAGCTAAATGTAGATATTTTTTTTAAGAAAAAAATTATGTATTAGATTTATCAAAAAAAATAATAAAAAAAATTCATCTTCATCCTCTTAACCAATGTTTTTAGGACATTTTTTTATTAGCTAAATTGAAATAGTAATTAATTTTTAAAAACCACCTTATTGTGATGAAGCTTCTACCTGGTGCTCATCAAACGTGAGGCTTGTGATTCTGTCTCTGCATACTACAGCAAAAACCTTATGTTAATGTTGGATACATGCATGAATAGGTGTATATATAATACAGTATCATCCAATATTTTAAAAAAATAATATTATTATTCAACATTGATCAGAAAAAAAAATTATTAATTAGCAGTCAATGCAACAATAACAGTACAGCTAATTGGTTCTTGCATGCTTATGGAATAATCGCTGCTTCAGTGTCCTTGTAGTTGTAAGGACAGCAATTGAATTTCACAATGCATCACTGTGACTGTTAAATTTAATTTATAGATTGCTAATAATACTTAATAGTTCTTCGGTCTGAATTCATGAGATGGGATCAGATAGAAAAGCTTATTAATTAAATCATTGCAAGTTAAAGACTTAAGATAACAAAGATTTCCCACACAAGAATATTAAGTCTAAATTATGTTTCTTAGAATGTTTTATTTAGTCACTTTTTCTTAGCTGAATATTTACTTGATATCTAATTCTAGTGTACTTTTTTAGTTTTTCATATTCTCATTTAATTTATGTCAAAAACTAATTTTTCGTAAATTTTAGCTTTTAAGAATTATCGCTACGCCAATGAATCAGTACATGCATAAAGTAAAATTTGAACCCCAATTAAAATGATCAACTAGGTTAGGGTAACTCGTTTAAATTCTTTTATTTAACTTTTTATTGAATTAATTGTGAACTAATACATTAAAGGGAGTAAGGTATTCATCATATATTTTTGGACAGGAAATCAAAGTTTTATTTTTTTGGACATGGAAAATCAAAGTATTTTGAATTTATAATTTTGTTGTTCCTGTTTTGGTTTGGGTCATAAATAACTGGGCTGGGAACTAGAGAGTGGGGTCAATGTTAACTAACAATTGGGTCAAAAAGAGAAAATATATTAGGGCTGTTGGATGGCTGGGCACACTTGATGGTGAATGGAGCCCATGGACAACTCTCTATAAATGCACCACACACCTGTTTTAGCCCAAAAGGGTCATTATTGTAATTGTTCCTCCAAGCTTTTCTCAAAATGTGAGGACCACACACCCTGCCATGAGAACACTAAACTAAACCCTAAGCAATGTGAGAAAAATTCTTGAATCCTCTCTATGTCACATAGATCTTATGCCTTTGAATCAAATCATTTTGATATACTAGTACCAATAGAAAAACTAGTTCAAAGTTTTTTTTGTTTTTAATAAGGTGAAACACGAATTCAAAACTTCTTAAATTGGCATACTTTTATCTTTTTGTATTGTCATTGTTTTAACTTTTGGTATATTTCTTTAACCATGAGTTCGTAACCAATAATACAAGTCTGAAAAATTATCTAAACTGATACAAATATAAAAAATTCTTTTACAATAATGATTTTACCCTTTACTTTTTTCATAAAAATAAAAATTATTCTCACATATTTCTAATAAAACTCACATCTTTACCATTTACGTTTGTACCGAATAAGCTACCTACAAGTTTATATTAACGGTCATTTGTGTTACAATTATTGAGTGTCGGCAGATGGTTACTATGCCGGCACTATGCTGCATAGTAACCCAATAAATCATGGCCGTCCATTCCAAATCAAGTTACTATGTTGC
>JASCZI010181797.1:9851-23419 GCA_036250425.1 Stylosanthes scabra
AATAATAGTACATGAGATAGATGGAATTATTGAATTTGCAAGACAAGTTGAGTGAGACATGAAAACTATGATGTTGTTGTTCAAGTGGTGGGTTTTAGAGTGTTTCCAATGTCAATGACAAATCGATACTTGACATCGGCTTTGAGGAGGCGCTCCAATGCTGTATTAATATAATGAATGGGAATAAGCTCGATTTCAGGTTTCACATCATGTTTAGCAGCAAAATCAATCATCTCTTGTGTCTCCTTCATCCCTCCGATGCTACTTCCGGCAACTGTCTTTCTTCCTGCATCCATCCCAATAAAAATAATGTCAAATAATTTTATTCCAATAATGAAAATACTTTCTGTTTGAATGCATACCCATAATTAAAGGAAATATTGGCAGCTCTAGAGGCTTCTCTGGTGCTCCAACCATTACGAGCTTCCCATGAGACTTCAATAAACTAATTAGAGGCAACAAAGGATGCAAGGCAGAAACTGTGTCAATAATCCCATCAAATGTCCCCGTTGCAGCCTGCAAAATTATTGTGTTGAATCAGATTAGTGTTACAAGTGATTGAATTAACTACCTAATTACTATATGCAGTAAGTAAGTGTAACTAACAGCAAACAGAATAACTGCCTGAAACATAATTTTAACCAATTCTGGTTACATATGGGATGTACCTGAATCTGATCATGGTCTCTACTCATAAGGAAGTTGTCAGCTCCTAAACGTTGAATAGCTTCTTCCTTCTTATCAGGGGAAGTGCTGATCACGGTTACCTTAACCCCAAAAGCTTTGGCGAACTTAACAGCCATGTGGCCTAACCCACCAAGACCAACCACACCCACATGCAAACCAGGCTTGTCAAGTCCATAATATCTAAGAGGGCTATACACAGTGATCCCAGCACAAAGGAGAGGAGCAGCAGTATCAAGAGGAAAGCCTTCTGGAATTCGGACCACAAAGTTTTCATCAGCAACCATTAAGTCAGAGTAGCCACCATAGGTGATGGAGTCACTGGTGTCTTTGACACCATATGTGAGAACCATTTGTGGACAGTAGTTCTCTAGATGATCAGCACAGTTTTCGCATTCGTCGTTGCGGCAAGAACCAACCATGCATCCAACCCCAACTTTGTCCCCAACTTTGAACTTATTTACCTTGCTTCCCACCTCTGTCACTATGCCTACTATCTCATGCCTATAGAGTATGAAATTGGGCACAAAATAATGTTTAAAGAAGGAAATGGGGATCAAGAAAAGCAGAGAAGGGTCTGCTATGAGAGAGAACAATTGATTAACTAGATGAATTGAATTGAATTAAAACAACTTTTGTATTTAGACAAATAGGTTCCTGAGTTCATCATTTGATTCCATTAGTTTCTATTTATTTGCTTGATTATTAATTTAATATTGGTTAAAACATACATAGAAGTCTAGTCTTGTATATATGTATAAACTCTAATAATAAAGTAGTATTAGATTGGGCAGTGAGGTTTAACTAAATAACATTATAGAAGTAAAATGAAAGATTATTACCCAGGAACAATTGGATATAGAGAAAATCCCCATTCATTTTTGAGCATGTGTAAGTCAGAGTGGCATACCCCACAGTACAAAACTTTGAATGCCACATCCTTCTCTCCCGTTTCCCTGCAAAACTTTGAGTAGCAAGAAATTAGAAACTTCAAACTAAAGTTATTAATTTTATCATTTCTCAAAAATATAATACTAATATTGTTGCATGTAGTAGTGAAGAGAATATATGAGTGAACGTACGAACCTTCTAGAGAAATTAAAAGGTGAGAGAACACCAGAAGTATCCCTAGCTGCCCAACCAAAGGCCTTAATAGGATGCTCAAGTTCAGGTTGTGTTGCCATTCTCCTTATAATTATATACTATGATTAATTAGTATCCGATCTTCTCTAATATACTTAAGCGTATATTAGATCAGAGAAGAATTGGATTAAGTGTTTTCTTTCCAAAGAAACTAATGAGGGACCAATTGCAAACCACCTTGTTAATATGTATCCTTTTATAATAGTTTCTGGAGTTGCAGTACTGTTTATTATGTATACGGCAGTGAATGTACCAACATGAGAAATATAAACACATATAATAATACTTATAATAGTGATGATAGAGATTCAAATTTAGAATTTTAATGATGATATTGACAAATATATTATTTTCTGCTGTAGAAAAAGAAGAAGTCTTAAGGGCTAATATTAGACAGCTAAAATTATACCAAATGTTATATTCATTGCTTTGTAAGCCTAAAGAGAAAAATCATCCAAAACTCTTGAAATTAAAATTCAAGAAGAAAAAGAAAATTTGAAACCAGAAAAAAAGAAAAAAAATATCTTTTTTTGATAGATTTTGTACTGACTTAGCTTGACTTAGCTTAATTATATAATCGTATATAATTATAAAGTAGTGCTAGATAATTAATAGTATATCAGTTAACAATTAGTGAATAGAAAAAAACACAATATTTAAAAGTTAATAACATAAAAATTGATCACCTGAAATAATAAAAGATTAATAATTTAAAATAATTGAAGTCTGAACTTTTTAAATAGTAAATAACAAATCATCTAAAAATGCATCATTTAAAATAATATTAGCTCAATGATAATAATAAATGAAATTATTTTTTGATTGCTAATTAAAAAGCATTCGATAACAATATTTTTTCATAATGATATATTAATTAATAGAAAAATTGAGACAACTTATCAAAAGTAATATATCTCTGTCTGATATGCACGTCATAGAAGTACTATAATCTCCTGTTTAATTATAAATGGATACGAAGTGGTTGAGAATAAACTACGGACAACTTGCTTAAAAACCCATGTAAAAGAATGTGGAGTTAAGTGACCTCATATATAAAAAAAAGACTAGCATAAAAAGAAGTAATTTAAGTGAAAATTACGACAAAATATAAGTCAGCAATAAGTGATTAATTAAGCTCCCACCTAGAAGCTAAGCAGCCAGGCTCGTTTGTTTCCCTTTAAAAAACTAATTATTGGCCTAATAGTACATTATTAAGGGGCGGCGCTTAGTACATAATTAGGGGGACAATGGCCCCTCCCAAATAAAAAAAAAAATTATATATAATTCTCTCTAATTTTATAGTTTAGCCGCCTCAATTATATTTTTCATCTCTTATTTATGTATATTTTTATATTGGCTCCCTCCTAACCACTGATTATATTATCCGTCAACATCGTTGTCTTACTCTTTGATCACGTTCATGTGTTTACTCTCTACTCTACCCACCGCCATGAACTACTACTTCCTAGCTCATAAATCCGTGAGGATACTTATACGGGAGCTTTTACGGTGGTCAAAGCCTCAAAGGTTGCATGGCTAAGCGTGGCCAACAAAAGTGTAACACATGGCACATGAGTCAAATACTCAAATTCAAACACTCGCGTGTTACTTTTTTATTGGCGGATCAGATCTTCTTCACCTTTAGTTATATAAGACTTGGTCAGAACACCTTCCTATTGATTCTAATAAAACTATGCGGTGAGTTCTAGCCTGCACGGGCTAAGAAAAGGTTAATGCTTAATCTTGTATTTTCTGACACAAGTTTATATCTTAATAGCAGGTTTTTATGTAAATTCAATAGTGATCCCATAAATTTTTGTATTTTATGTTTAGTTGCCCAATAATATATGATAATTTCATTTTTGTTTCTGGCTTCACATGAGTCTCGTTGGTTGGTGGCTAACTGGCTGCCCAATTTGTGACAAGAGAATGGGCTTGTTTTATAGAAAATAATTATAAAAAATATAATTAAAGAGAAAATAAATCAATAATCTTAAAATTATGTTATACACATAGTTATATATTAAATTTGATATAAACTGAAATTAGCCAAAAATATATAATACATATTTAAAATGAGTTAAATATATAATAACTTATCTTAAAATTATGTTATATACATAATATTATACATTTATGACTGATTTTGATGTACAAATAAAATTATCGAAATACAAATAAAAAAGTTATTGAAATACTCTAAAAAAATATTCGATGTTTAAATTTTTTACTCTTTTAAGTATTAAGATGATAATTTAAAAAAAAATTAGTACTCTTAAAATATTAAATTTGATGGTAATAAAATTTTACATTGATGGTGTTTTAATATTTTTGGATTTAATAAGATTTATTTTTTTTTTTAAAGCTTGTTTCCGAGAGGAGACATAGTGCTGAACTGCCAATTGAGAATTTCTATTTTATTTTATTATTTTGGATATTTATTTATGTATTTTTTGTTTTCTTTAAATAGTGTAACAATTCAGAATTTTTCTTATTTGAATTTGGAACTCTTTTAAATGCAGAAAGATAATTTTAGTCTTCAAAAATAATTTTAGGTTTTAAAAATATATGCAATCATGGTAACTTTCATAAAAAAAAAAATGGTCTTTGAAAATACAAGGTCTGCAAATTACTCAATCATAAGCCCCAATAAAATAAACCCAATGAAAAAAAAAAATCAAAAAGTTATGTTTCATAATTTTTACACCACAAAAAGGTATATTTATAATATAAATTAGTTTTGGTTCAAATTCTCAATTTGAAAAGAAACTGATGTTACCATTGCTTGGTAATAAAGTTCTTCACGTTTTCCAAATTCACTAAAAAAAAGACAACACGCGTCAATAGCATGTACTAGCCAGCATTACAAAAAGTACCAGGTTAATGATCAACCTCTTTTTAGCCGGTGCAGGCTAGAATTCACCAAAACTATGCAACTAGGCTACTAGATACTGTACATCATTTAAAGATATAATTTTGATTTTTGATGATAATCTTTATGAATTATTTTTTAGTATTGAATTAAAATTGCTCTATTACAATAGAGTATTATTATATATCTTAGTTTTTAGTAATGATGATAATAATCTTATGAATTATTATATTACAATATCATGAATAAATAATTTTAATTGTACCATATCTATCTCTTGTTTTGACAGTGAGAGGTTGAGTTTAATTAAAGAACAGACTATTTTTTTTTCAATCACAGTCAATTAGTTATTTTTAAAAAATTATTTTTTATTCTAAATTCTAAATCTTAATCCTAAATTAAGAGTAAACAAATATAATTTTACAATAATTTGTTATTATCAATTATGTAATATCAAGTTACCTCACTTACTATCATTCCCTAATGATTAACATACAAAAGAGAAAAACAAGAAGTCTAAGATGTCTATAACAATATAGAAAATCCTAATGATGCATATTTGGTATTTAAGAGGTTGATTTGAGAGTGTTTCCAACATCAATAACAAAACGATACTTGACATCTGCCTTAACGAGGCGCTCCATGGCTGTGTTTACATAATCCATTGCAATAACTTCAATGTCAGGTTTCACGTTATGCTTAGCAGCAAAATCAATCATTTCTTGTGTCTCTTTTATCCCTCCAATACAGCTACCAGCTATCGACTTTCTTCCTTCAAATGCAAGAGCATTGTCAACACAATAATAATGCTTTCTTCCTTCTTTCTTTAAATTTTGAAGTAATAATATTCTTACCCGTAGTAAGAGAAAATATTGGCAACTCGAGAGGCTTTTCTGGTAAGCCAACCATCACAAGTTTTCCATTAGCCTTCAATAGAGCCAGTAATGGAGCCAGAGGATGCACCGCCGAAACTGTGTCAATAATACCATCCAGGGTATACACTGCACCCTACAAAATAAAACACACCCATTAGATAAGGCTCGTACTTAAACGCTCCTTAATAAATAGAAAGTATTGCGCTCCTTATTAATTAAATAAATTTTAATTCTTTATTTATTATATTTTATATCATAATTCAGATCTAGAATTTATTAAAATTTAGAATTTATGCTTTGTGATTAAAATTTAGAATTTTAAATTCAAATTATATGAGTTTAGATTTAGGATTTAGAATTTAGGATTTATAATTTAGAATTTAAAATTTATAATTTATATTTTAAAATTCAAGAAGTGCCATGCTTATTTTTTCTAGAACGCATTAGTATTCGTCATTAGATAGATACAAAAATTTTGTTTCTTATTCAAGACAAAATACCAAAAGTTTAGATCGATGCAAAATTTTAAATCTCAAACATATTTTTATTCGTCTTGTTTTGTGTGTGAATAAATATAGGATAAATAATTTTCTAATAAATTCTACTGTAAGATAATTAGGTCTTAAAAGATATTATTACAAGCTAAGATAAATTAGACTTCTTTAAAATAATATATATAATAAGTAATTTCTGAAAAGTATTTTTAGGGAATAAAAATTGTTAGATATCAAAATATATTATCTAAAATTTCTTGAGCACCATTCTAAGTCCTTATTCTTTATTAACATTTTAGTTTTTATTTTTAATAAAATTATAAAATAAAAATTGTTAAATAATTACTAATTTTAATTTATTTTGACATCATTTTTAATTATCAACTCTAAACATTTTTAAAGGCTTTAATTTATAATTTATAATTTAGCATTATATTTTAGTCAACACTTTTTTACAGCTAAATGATGATCAAAATAAATTAAAATTGATGGTTAGATAGCATTTATCGAAATAAAAACATTAAAACTATAAAATAAATGCAGAAACCAACCAAAGCCCCAAATTTCATGTACATTACCTTCATCTGATCTTGATCTCTACTTACGAGAAACGAATCTGCTCCTAAGCTTTCAATGGCTTCCTTCTTTTTGTTAGGAGAAGTACTAATAACCGTTACTTTACAACCAAAAGCTTTGGCAAACTTAACGGCCACATGGCCAAGACCACCAAGACCAACCACACCAACATGCAAACCAGGCTTGTCAAGTCCGAAATACCGGAGAGGGCTATACACCGTGATTCCGGCACAGAGCAAAGGAGCAGCAACATCAAGAGGAAGGTTATCCGGGATGCGGATGGCGAAGGCTTCGTCGACGACCATCGAGTCAGAATAGCCGCCGTAGGTGATGGTGCCATCCTTGTTCTTGGCACTGTATGTTAGGACCATTTGTGGACAGAAATTCTCAAGATCACCAGCACAGCTCTCGCATGACTTGCATGATGCAACCAGCACCCCCACTCCAACTTTGTCTCCAACTTTGAAATTTTGTACCTTGCTTCCTACCTCTGTCACTACTCCAGCAATCTCATGCCTGTAAACAACTTTATCTTGGATCAAATAAATATGTCACCTTATTATATGAAAGATTCTTTACATGCCTGTCTTAAATACTTGAAGCTTTTTAAACAGTTTAATTTTATCTTATGTTGTGTTAAGATTTTTATAAAAAATCTGGTTGTCCATTTTTTTGTTAATACTACACACTTGATCACCACACCTAAGATAAAAAATATTGTAAGGATTGGAAATTATAATGAAAAATTTTTTTAAATAAATAAAATTAAATCATTACTTATCAAAATACGTATTTCTGGACATACCATTTTAAATATCATTACTAGTATCGGTTCAGATCGGTATTCGAAAGAACCAATACCGGTCCATCGGTTTGGACCGGTATTAGTTCAATTAAATATAATAAAAAAAACACAATACCGGTCGGATCGGTATTGATTCCTTCGAATACCGATTCAGACCGATACTAGATATTTAGCAGTAACACTATATGTAGAATCAGTACCGAGTATTTATCAGTACCGCCCTATGTAGGACCGATACTGGCTTTTTATAGCCCTATATATAAGGGATCGGGAAAGGATGTTTAATTTTGTAAATTTTCATTCTCTCCCACCCACTTTAGTAAATTTTGTACTCTTTTAGAGTATCAGTATGGACGTAGGTGGTGGAGAACAAGCGGAAGGGCGTGGCCGTGGGCGCGGCTGTGGGCATGGGCGTGGCAAGGCCCATAGGAAGCCAGTTGTGCGCAGTGTTGACATCTGTCGATTCCGTCTCCTCAAGCTCGTCGACTGTAAATACCTCTGCCTGTCTGTCACAATGGGTCACTCACATATTGGGAATAGACTCCCTCAGCTTCTCTATGGCTCACATAAGATGCTGCGACCACTGCTGCCCTGCATTGAGTTGTGCCATCGCCTCCCACCCCTTCCTAATAAACAATTGTTGCAACCTCTCATACGTCGCTCTCATGGTGGCAGCAACAGGGAGTCGACGTGTGCCCTTAAGCACGCCATTGATGCACTCTGAAACGTTGGTCGTCATGTGTCCCCAACGTTTATCCTCATCAACATACTTCATCCACAAATCCTTTCTCACCGCAGTCGCCCATAAATAGCCAGTGGTCAGCTCCACTCTGCGATGGGCTATAAGCGGCATTCTTCAGATACCTCTTTCCCTCAGCAGATCCGAACTTATTTGTGAAGTTTGCAGTCATGTGCCTGACGCAAAAACCATGGTGTGCGGTTGGCCTCGCCCACCCATTATTCGGGTTGTTAAAGGCAGATCGGATGGCCTGTGACCTGTCAGATATGATCATCACACCCTCCTGCGGAATAACATGGCGCTTCAGATTTCTAAGGAAGAACGCCCAGACATCGGTAGATTCGGACTCAACGATAACAAAGGTGAGCGGCAGGATATTATCATTTCCATCCTGTCTCACAGTTATCAACAAAACCCCACCAAACTTTTCATATAAGTGGGTGTCATCGATCGACACAAACGACTTACAATGCTTGAATGCTTCGATGCACGGTGGAAAGGCCCAAAACACCTTGCCAAACTGACTAGAGTCGCGGTCCAGCAGGTTTCCCCGGTAGTAAGGAACAACCTCAAAATCAGTGGCTGTGCCTGGACAGAAATCACTGAACGCTTGAAGCAACATAGGAACCTGATTATATGATTCCTCAAAGTCCCCATACAACTGCGACATGTCTTTCTTCTTCGCTATCCAAACTTTCCTGTATGATGGCCTGAAATGATAGCTCTGTTGGACGGCAGCCTGCAATAACGGGACTGACATCGAAGGATTTGTCTTCACCATCGGCAGAACAAGGTTTGTGATCAAACTGCTATCTAGCTGAGAGTGATCATCTGCCATGGTTGGCGCCAAACAGGTGTGAGGACCGCCTATCTTTTTCACCTCCCTACAGAAGTATCCAACCAAAATGTCATCGATCATTTCATACCAAAGGAAAAATTGAAAGAGACACAGGGCTTAAGCTTACCAGTATCCCAAATTTTGCCGCAAAAGCCACCCGAATCATCCATGGACATCCAGTTGTGTATTGCTTGCAGCGACAGTGATACTTAAACCGATCTAACTCAACAACCTTATACTCGGCATTTCTTCGAATAATATAATTCTTCACTGCCATCAGCACTGCCTTCCGATTGGCCATCCTAGGGCCCACAATGAACTCAACACCTCCGTCCGTGTTATACTCAACAGCAACGGACTCGATTGTGAGATCCTCTACGTGTCGTACATCAACATTTAGTTGCTGGAAAAAAACTCGGAACATCCGCAAGATCAGGGATAGGTTTGGGGGCAGGGAGTACTAGTCGCGGACCTCCAACGGTGGGAGTTTTCGGGACTAGCTCATCCTCGTCCGTGCCAAGGCCCAATGACTCATCCTCGTAGTCGGAATCTTCGTCGAAATTATAATCCGGCGAAATAATGTTAATCGGAGCGGGTTCTTCCTGCACTCGATACGGACGAAATCCACTTGATCCGCCCGACATGGCGCACCTCTGCAAGGAACTCCATGAAACTGTCTTGCATAATCCTCCTATGCACCTGGAACGTGATCCACACATGTCTGTCCTCGCTAAGCCATGAGGCACGATACTCCAACCGATCATCAGGTGTAACCGCCTGAAATCGATATGCCAGCCTTCTGATCTCACGGGGACTATCTGCCCCAACACGGGACAGAATAAGCTGCTTCAGCTCTCGCAATGTGCTAACACGAGTATTCCTAAAAATCAACGGCGTATCCGACTGGAAAGATGCCACGTTCTCTCCCTGTATGATAGATCCATTAACGTATACTATAAAATGAAACATATCTTGTGCCATTGGTGTGTGAAACTATGTTTTGTGATTCTTATGCCCCCATTCAATGCAGCTGCTTTTATAGGGCTATAAATACCCAGTACCAGTCTACATATAGCGGTACTGCTAAATACCTAGTACTGGTCCGGACTGGTATTCGAAGGAACTAATACTGATCCGGGTCGGTATTGGTTCCTTCGAATACCGGTTCGAACCAGTACTCGTAATGATATTCACAATGGTAAATATGTCCAGAAATACGTATTTTGATAAATAACGATTTAATTTTATTTATTTAAAAAAATTTTCAAATTATAATAGTATTTTAGACTTTTAACTACTACTTTTAAATATTATTGATTAACTAAGTAACAATAAATTGTGCCTAAAGTATAATTGTCTAATAATATTTGTAAATTTTTTTTCATAATATTACTTGTAGAAAGAAGCAAATAAATATATAGTAATGCTACACATCTAAACATTTACTCCAACCAAGTTCAACCAAATAAAAAATAACCACTCTCACATAAAGAACACGTGAAAACATGTGCCTCCTTTTTCTTCTCCAGTTTCTGCTGTAGCGCCTCCTCCTCCTCCTCCTCCTTCCTTTTGCTGTTGCCCTCGCCGTCGTCCCTGAGCCGCCATCATTGTCGTCGTCTTCTTCTTCTTCCTCTTCTTCTTCTTCCTCCTCCTCCTCCTCCATTATTACGTTGTTGTTGGTGTTGTTGTTGTTGCTGTTGTTGATGAAAAACTGAATTAGATTTTCTAGAAAAACAGAAACGGATTTGGAAGATAAGCAGAAACGGATTCAGAATTAAAATAGAAACGGATTTTCATATAAAAAATTGAATTGGATATTCACGAAAACTAAATTGGATTTTCATGAAAATAGAAATAGATTTTGAATTAAAAAATGAATTGGATTTTCACAAAAACTGAATTAGATTTTCATGAAAACATAAATGAATTTTGAATGGAAAAAAATAAATTTTGAATTAAAAGAGAAACTGATTTTCATATAAAAATTGAATTGGATTTTCATGAAAACAGAAACAGATTTTGAATAAAAGTATAAACGAATTTAGAATTGTAACAGAAATGGATTTTCATATATAAAAACTGAATTGGATTTTCATGAAAACATAAACAAATTTTGAATAAAAGTATAAACGAATTTTAAATTGAAACGGAAACGGATTTTCATATATAAAAACTGAATCGGATTTTCAACGACACATACATTGATCCAAAATCTATATTGATTTACATTGACTCATATTATTTCACATTCATACAATTACAATATCAAAACACACAAATCAATATTTTATTCTTCTTCTTCTCCTCCTCATCCTCCTCCTCCTCTTTTTTCGTCTTCTTACCACTGTCATCATCGTCGCTGTCATTGTCGTTGTCGTCGCTGTTGTCCTCGTCGTTCTCGTCGTTGTATAACCAAGCATTTTAGCAACCAAATCCAACCAAGTTCCTTAGAATCTTTGTTACTGCAGTTTTTCTCTTTTCCTCATCCCATTAAGAAGAAAACGACGAGGACAAGAAGATGAAGAGAAAGAAGGAGGAGAAGGAGCAGGAGACTAAAATATTGATTTGTGTGCTTTGACATTGTAATTGTATGAATGTGAATGAATATGAATCAATGTAATTGATTTTGGATAAATGTAAGTGTTGTTGAAAATTCAATTCAATTTTTATATATGAAAATTCATTTCTGTTTCAATTCAAAATTCATTTCTACTTTTACTCAAAGTCTGTTTCTGTTTTCATAAAATCCAATTCAGTTTTTATATATGAAAATTGGTTTCTGTTTCAATTCAAAATCTGTTTCTACTTTTATTCAAAATCCATTTTTGTTTTCATGAAAATCCAACTCAGTTTTTATATGAAAATCAGTTTTTTTTTAATTCAAAATTCGTTTATGTTTTTATTCAAAATTCGTTTCTGTTTTCATGAAAATCCAATTCAGTTTTCGTGAAAATCCAATTCAGTTTTTGTGAAAATCCAATTCAGTTTTTAATTCAAAATCCGTTTCTGTTTTCATTCAAAATCCAATTTAGTTTTCGTAAATATCCAATTCAGTTTTTTATATGAAAATCCGTTTCTGCTTGTCTTCAAACTCCATTTCTGTTTTTCTAGAATATCCAATTCAGTTTTTCATTATCAACAACAACAACAGCAACAACACCAACACCAACAACAACGTAACAATGGAGGAGGAGGAAGAAGAAAAAGAAGAAGAGGACGAAGAAGAAGACGACAGCGACGACAATGATGGCGGCGACAACAACGATGCCAACGATGATGGCGACTGCAATGACAACTGCGAAGGCAACAATAAGAAGAAGGAGTAGACGCTACAGCAAAATTGGGAGAAGAAGAAGAAGGAAAAGAAGGTGCGTGTTTTCACGTTTTTTATGTGGGAGTGATTATTTTTTGCTTGATTGAGGTAAATGCTTGAATGTGTAGTATTATTATTTTTTATTTTTAATTTTTTAGATATACCATGATTGAATTATGAAGTCTAATCTTGTGAACCTAATACTTTTTTAAAAAAATTAATAAGAAACAAAATAAAATAATTTTAAATAGCAAGAGAAACGATGAGCATACCCAGGTACTATAGGAAAAGTGGTATTTCCCCATTCGTTCTTCAACATGTGAAGATCAGAGTGACATATTCCACAATACATCACTTTGAATGTCACATCTTGTTCTCCAGTTGCCCTGACAAATTATGTATCCGTTTTAACAAACCCTGGTTATAGGACTATTATCACATAATCAGACCACATATGTATTCTCAAATAATTTTTCTACAAAATAGGACTATTATTATTAGTTAATTAGGCCGAAATGACCATTGGGATATGTAGGACTATATTAGGGTTATTTGAGATTGCTGAATCAGGCCATTATAGGATCAGTTTGCTTAAGTGGTGAACAATATTAACAATATAAATACGAATTAAGCCTCTATTTTAAATCATTCCAATCATTCTCATCATAGTAGATTTGGTTCAAAAGAAAATGTATCACTAAAACCCTAGATTTGATTGTTGACAAGAAATCAAACAGTTAAGAAGGGTACCTTCTGGAGAAGTTGAAAGGGGAAAGAACCCCAGAAGGGTCCCTAGCTGCCCATCCGAAAGCCTTGTTTGGATGCTCGGTCTCTGGTTGTGACGCCATAGAATAGATCTCGATGGATTGAAAACGAGAGGGGAAATATTAAGATTGAAGTGATGATAATAAGAACGAAAAACGTAACGTGTCTTAATCTAAAATTAATAGTAATAATGAAGAATGAATATATAACGTACGAAAAAGAAGGGGATGGGAATTGAATAGGCCATCAAGATATATAGTAACGTAATTAAGGAATGGTGTGCATGTGGCAGATGCATGCGATATGGCTCTAATATGGATATGGTGCCATACTGCCATACTTGTTAATTAACTTGGGAATGATGTTTGGGCTCACCCTTCATTCATATATGAAACTCCATCGCTAACATTACAATATACGAGTTTTTTTTTTTTTTTTTTTTTTTAAAGAGAAAGTTTTGAAAG
>JASCZI010181798.1:0-30355 GCA_036250425.1 Stylosanthes scabra
ATATATATATATATATATATATATATATATAACCAAATAAAGTAGGGGTTGAAAAAAGATTTTTTTGTTTAGATCTTATATATTCTTTTTCTATTTTTAATGGATTGAATTTCTATTCAGTATTATAATCTTCTTCTTTGTATTATCCTTCATTTTCCTTCTCCACTTTGTTATCTTTCTTTTTCTTGCTCTTCTTCTGCAACGCCAATGTCTCTTCTTCCTCATAATCGCCGCCGCCGGCTGTCGTCGTCGTTGCTGTTATCGTGGTCATCATCGTCGTCTTCTTCTTCTTCTTTTTCTCTCCTTCTTAGTAATCGTTGTTGCCATCGTTGACGTAGTCTTCTTCTGCTTTGCGCGTCTTCTTCTGCTTTGCGTTGAAAAGAAAATTAACGTGAAAAGCGCGTGGAGGTGGATGACTTAGTTGGACTTGGTTGATAAAAACACTTGATTGTCTAAAATTATTGTTATCATATTATAATCTTATTAATTGAATATATGAATGTATAAAATCTCTCCTCATTTAAGAACATCGAATTTGATTATTATTTGGGCATGTTTGATTTTGTAATAGGAAATAAAATTTGTAAAAAACTTGTCATCCTTGTGGTATAATTAGATTAGAATTAAACATGCTTCAAAATTATATTATAAAATTTTAATCAAACATGTTTAAAGTAATAATCAAACTAAAATATGCAATTCAAATTCAAGTTGGATTTTCAATTATGATTTAAAGTGAATTTGATTAATTTTTTAACTAACTTTGTTTTGAATTCTCAAATTTGATTTTTAGTGTGTTTGATTATAATATAATTTTTAATTTTGATTTGGATTCTTGAACGTAATTATAATCTTGAGTATGTTTGATTATAATCATGTTTGATTATAATTTGATTTTTAAATATGATTAGAAACATGTTTGATTATAATCTACAAATATAAAATAAATTTTTTTTAATAATTTTTTATTTGACTGTGTTTGATTATAGTCAAATTTTGTAATGGAATTTTGGAGTGGATTTAATTATAATTTTCTTATAACAATATAATGATAAGAATACTTTTGTGTTCAAGAGCACTATTACATCAAAACAAAATTCAATGAGTCAAAGCATAAAAAGAAAGAAGGAGTAAAAAAAAAAAAAAAAGAGCTTGCCCCAAGCTTAAATTAATAAATTAATTATCCATAATAAAGTCCAACTAATTAAATGGTGTTACGAGAGTTGGAAGGGGTGATAATGATGGCACGTGAAGAGAGTTGGCAGGGGTGATAATCATGGCTCGAGAAGAATTTTATGAAGTGAATGATGTATATTGTATTTATATAAGTATAACAGTATTGATATATATAATGACTGATTTTGGTGTGTAAATAAAATTATTGAAAATATACTTTTAGCTAATACTTTTAAATATATATTGACCGAAAATTGCTAATCTAAAATAATAAATTATATTAATTCTGTAGTCAGAACAAAAAATGTTAACATTGAAAGCAAAAATAATCGTAAGAATAATTAAAAGAAATTAATATTAATATATTTACATATCTAAAATTTAAAATATATTGGTCAAATTTATAATAATTTAAAGCATACTTCACCTGTACTTCACTTCTATTTCACCATCAAAATATTTCGCATATAGCAGCTACTAAATGGTTTTAAGTTTCAACCCATTTTACATATGGTTTTCACTTCTCACAAATTGTGCTCATCATGCATATGTTTTGACGCGAACTATTCTATACATATTTTAGGGGGAAAAAACAAATTATATATCTATTTTACAACCTATCAATTATGTGTTTCGTATTGGAGGCTAATACTTGAAAAAAAAAAAAAGTCTTATAAGTTTTGAGATTTTCTCAATCTCGCCGGAATTAGTTTTTATGGTCCATATCAATAAAAGTTAGCTCATGTAGAGTACAATACCTTATAACATTCTTTTTTCAAGTGTTCACCTGGGACATAAGACTCATAATATCATGGCTTCGGTTTTGATGCATCGAGTTAGTTTTGGTGCTTCAATGCACGTACCACTTTTTTTATTTTTACAAAATTATACTTCACTCATTTAATTGTTTAATATTTTTACATTGATCTCTCCAATTTTTTTTAATTGTACAAAACTTATTTGATTTGTAGCCCTATTTTAGTTACTTCTTATTCTTATTAATGTCTTCGGTGCCCCTTTACTCCACTCAACCCAAATCAATCTTCATTTATTCTACACCCAGTCCAAAATAATTTATTTATTTTTCTGGTGTCAAATTCTTGAAGAGATTGTTCATCATCATTATTTTGACAAACTAGAAAAACAATTTTTTTTCCAAATATCCCCTTGTAATATGCGGTCGTGCTAGCAATTCATGGATGCTTCTGATTTCGCTGGTAAGTTGGGTTCCACCAGTATTTCAGCTCTCACCATTAGGCCACTTGAAGAAAACTAACCCAGAAATGTGTTAGGGGAAAAATTTTCTAATTTTAATTCAAAATACTAATATAGTTGATTCATCTTTTAATGTCGTTGAGGTGCAGTGCACTACAATGCAGCTCTCAATTAATAATGGTCGCATAAATTAGGGATTTTAAAATTTAAATAGTGAAATGATATTAAAAAAAACTGAAAGAAAAAATAAATATGAAGAAGCTTGAAATAACTCTAACCAAAGAACAGAAAAAAGAAAAAAATATTAGGGCTGGCTTGAACATTCATTTAGTTGGCATGATGATTTGGCATAGAACAAACGAAGACTGATTTGTGTTGTGTGGAGGAAATGAACCACCGCAGACTTGAAAAAGAAGAACAAATTAGAATAGGATTGCAAATGTGCTTCGAAAGATTAAAAGAAATTGGAGAGATTATTTTAAAAATATCTGACAATTAAAGGAGTTAGATATAATTTTGTAAAAAAAAAAGAAATTGGTATGTGTATTGAAGCTGCAAAACTAAGCTCCGGCACCAAAACCGAAGCTCCCGTTTTCATAGGAAAATTCTTCACGTTCATATCCCGGTTTAGAGCGACATCTTTGGGTCGGGTGGAGATTTTGACACCTACCCTTGCATATTATATACAAAAGAAGGGAAAAAAAAAGTTTGCATCATGTTTTTGTTTTACACAGTTTAGGGAAAAGAAAAAGATATATATATATACTTGTGGAACTCAAGACTCAAACGAAAAAATTAAAATTATTTAACTCAATTTTATAAACACACTTAAATTTTTTACATTTTATTGGCAGAATCTAACCACCATAAAAATATAAAAGAAATAATCTTCAATAAATCATGAACTTATTTAAGCCCGCACAAGAACCTAATTTTGGAGTATAGCTAGTCCATTATTGATTTGTCACATCCACCTAATAA
This sequence comes from Stylosanthes scabra, assembly GCA_036250425.1. NCBI lineage: Eukaryota > Viridiplantae > Streptophyta > Magnoliopsida > Fabales > Fabaceae > Stylosanthes > Stylosanthes scabra. The sequence continues at coordinate 3,373 of JASCZI010181798.1, forward strand.
CAATATAAACTTTTCTCACTAAATAATTAAAAAAATATTATTTTTTTACACTAAAATCAACCACTAAATATACATACATATATTTTTAAATTCTTTTTAATATATATTTTGTATTCTATTAAAGGCTAATTTTAGTGTCGAATTAATTAATTAACATATTATGAATTGAATGTTGTACAGTCTCTTCTAATCTCTCCCTGATTACCAGTCTTGACACCCACCCTTCCAAGCTTCCTCATGGCCGTAACAAAGGCCGCCGTGAAGTCGTTGGGATTATTCGCGAAATCGACCACGGTCGACTGTGACCTCGAGTCCGTAAACAGAACCTGGTCGGAACTCAACATCCCCTGGCCGTTAACCAAGTTCTTGTAATACAAGTTATCAAAAGTGAAGGAAGTTTGGGGGTCAAGAGCTACGACCACACTTGGGTTAACGCTTTGAGGGCACTGTGAAGTAAGTTGTTGGGCATAGCTTGGGTTCATTGTGGGGTCCACGTGTGAGGATGATGGGAAGGAGTATAAACGGTTTGAGAATTGGTTGCAGTGTGAGAAGCCAATGGTGTGGGCTCCGGAGAGTGCAATCATGTCGGTTTGGGTGAGGTTGTGTTTTGAGAACATTGTGTTTAGTTGGTTAAGGTTGAAACCTGCTTTTGGAAGGTTAGAGTTCACATCTGAGGCTTTAGAAACAAGGCCATCTCTGCGTCCAAGTTCTACGCTGTATGAAGGGCCACCAAGCTGTAACAATTGCATACAAATTAAAGTCACATTTAAGAGATTTAATTTACAATAAACACCCAAATAATTAGTCTTTCAGAAATTTCGGATGAAATATAGTTTGATTTCTATCAATTTTTTATTCTTTAAAAATTCTCAAAAAAGTACTATCGTTAAATAGATTAATCTTGTCTTGTAATAATATCTTTTGAAGCTCTAATTATCTTATAATAAAATTGGAAAGGGACTTATCACTTATTTATCCACCACACATTAAAAATTTGGTTAAAAACAACATAAGTGATTTACAAAGACTTCTAAAAAATAAAAATTCAATGAAACGGAAGATGCTTGACTTAAAATTTTTAAACACTAATTTAGATATTTACTCCTTAATTTAAGTATTCATCTATATACATAGACTAGTATGAGAATTTTAAAAAATTTTAGAGACTCACGTTTTTATTGAAGAATGACAAGGATTGATTTATCTAATTATTTATCAAAAACTTGATGTAACATGACATCTAAGGATTGATTCACCTAAAAAATGTTAGGAATTAACTTAGTATTATTAAAATTTGTTAAAGATTAAAATGCATATTAAAAACGGTAATGCTATATGTACCATTGTACACCTCCATATATTTAATTTATAACACGAAAACTGTAAATATCAACACAGAAAAATTCACAAAACACAGAAATATAACATATAATAACATAGAAACAGTTACATATAACACCGTTCAACACAGAAATCAAAATAAAAAAAAGACAATGGGTGTATGGAGGTATACAGTGGTACACATAGATTAATTTTATTAAAAAAATAATTAATTTACATGTATTACTCCGTACACACTATTTACAATATGAAAAAATATAAACATTAATTTTTGTGCTAATATTTATATTTTCTGTGTTGAAAATGATGTGACGAAGATGTATAAGAGTATGTATAGCATTACGTTAAACAAAAATCCTTAAAGACGTATTTGGAATATTAGTGTTAATTTTTGTAAGGTATGTAATAATAATAATTTGGGGATTTGCTTACCAAGCCTATAACATCTCTGGTAGCAAGAGCCAAAATGTCTGCACAAGAAACAACGCCAGGGCATGAGGCTTCAACGGCTGTTTTTGCCTTGACGACTGTATCAAAGCCATCTCCTGCTAGTGACAGATTTTCTGAGGCATCTTTCTCTGCACCCCCGTTTGGCAATGCTATCATCACTGACGCATCACAACCCTGTATGTATGTGTGTTATATATTCAAATTAAATAGGGGCCTAATCAATTCAGATACACTCAAATTCCACCTACCAAATTAAACATTTTCAAAACTTATCTTCTCAAAGGATATCAATCAATGATGTTATGCATAATTGAGTATTTGATTTCATGTCTCTCTCTTTTTTTTTTTTTTTTTCCCCAAGGGATGATGGTTCTTGTGATTGAGTTATTTTCTTTATGTTATTGGTTTAGCTAGATAAGTTAAGCAAGTAAGCATTTAAGAGTTTTAGCTTATTTATTGAGGAAAAATGCTATATATCAATCAACTTTAATTTATTTTAATCATATTTTTAGTCCTTTTAACTTTTTTAATTTATAATTTAATATTACATTTTAATCCACGTTTTTCAATGATAATGGTTAATAAATAGTGACAAATTAAAATGAATAGTTAGTTAGCATTATTCTTTACTTTTGGAACATATGGATTGTGCTAAGCCATAAATGAAGATGGCAATTGGGGATTGGAAATCTCCTTCCACGTCACAAGTAATAGAATGGTGGTGGTAGTTGAGAGTGAACAAATAATGTGGTAATGGTGTTGGTGCGGTGGAAGTGATCAAAGAAGAAGCGGCAGAAAGAAAGTGAAAAATGAGAAAGTAGAATTTAGAATATAAAAGTTAATTTGGAAGGTAAGATTAGCAAAACTGAAAAAATTAAAATTCAGACGTTCTAAATTTTTTTTTGAAAATTTTTTTTTAAAAAAAAAACATAATTGATTAAAAAAAAATAATACAAATATGTTCATCATACAAATAAACGATTGAGTAATTAATTGAGGTTTTCTTTTCCTTCACGTTTCCAAAAACAACCTTACAGTTGGTCAAAGTTTATTACACTTGTTTCTACCTTTTTTTAATACCTAGTATAGTCAACCATTTTTAAATCTAGGTTGGAAGTTGGAACCTGGGAAGTAGTAGGCTAGTAGGTACATATAACTTCGAAAGAATGGGGGCTTAAGTGGTTGGTAAATGAATAATCGAAATTCTCTGTAAAAATTTTACACAGTAGCTTACTTTATAATTATTTGATTTTTAAAATTGATGAAAAAATAAAGAGATGAGAAGGTGGGAATATAAGAATTGAATTAACAGTGATTCGAAACAAACACAATTCATTATTTTCTGTCGGTAGTTAATCATTAATATTTGAAAATATTAGTTAAAAATATTGTATTAGATTATAACTAAAAAATTTAAGTATTAACTAAAAATACTGACCAATATAAATTAGAATCGCTCATATTTTGTTTCAAAAGATGTTAATCCACATATAACAATCAACATATGACAAGCTTAAATATTTACTTGCTTATTAAAGTGACATATTCATGCTCGCCTATGGTAACTGCTGCTTAAATTATTTATAAAAATCTTATGCAAGTGAACATTTATAAAGTGATAATTAGACATAAATAAGGGAACTGTTTGTATAATGTATATTATTATCTTCACATATATAAAGAGGATAAAAATAAGACAAAAGAAGAATAAGCCTCCACCAACCATAGAAGTCAACAAATACAAAACGTAACTATTTTGAAAGTTCAACGTTAATAAAAAATAAACGAAAACAGGGGAAGCTAAGAAATTGCTGTAAAAGACTCTCTCTGCATGAGCATGAGGTCGCAATTAATTTCTTTTTTTTTTTTGAACAAACGTATACACTAAAAACCAGTTACTTATACAGAATATATATTAAAATTGAATGCATGTATGTGTGTATTTCCTAGTTTGATAAACAAAGTATATATAAATGAGAAGGAAGCCAAAAAATGAGGTACCTGAACAAAGCAATCATGGAAGAACAAACGCAGAGTTGCTTGTCCAGTTGTAATAGTTTGAGAAAACTTAGTGGTAACTGCCTGTTTCACAATTGATTCAACGTTCGGACATGTTTGACCATAGAAATTCTCCACTAATTGCCCTTCTCCTTTATTCAACACACTAATAATCATAAACATGGCTACCAACACAACCCATATGTTCTTCATCCTCTCTAAGTCTCTGTCTCTCCCTCTCTGATTAATAAGCAATGTTAACAATAATAATAATAATAATGTTATGATGTTATCATATATCCACAAAACTCCTATTTATATATAACGTTCAATTGGAAGAGAGCGTGTGGAGTATAGCAATAAGCTAGATAATTGATGTCACTATATGCATTAAAAAAAAGAAGGTAGAAATTAAAATAACACATTAAAAAATGGAGACTAGGTTAGTACAAATTTGATTAATACTCGGTTTTATTTACACTTCAAACCATGTGTGCCACACACACACACATGGAAGCTACCCTAGTGGAAGCCTAATAAGGTCATTATAACTTGCCAAATTAAAATAAAATTTTGCTATACAAAGTTTAATTCACATTTTGTGGACTCTGTTTTTAATATCTATATATAGAGTGAGTTTCAAGTTTGTATATACTGAATGGGTCACGAAATTGGAAGTTGAGAGTGGGATTATTCAATTTTCAGAACTCTACTTGGCATGGGATGCTGCTTGAAGAATGCATTCACATTTAATAATATACATACTATTTTAAATTATAATAATTCTAGGTCAATAAGTGATTTTTATTAACCAAGTATAACCAAGTGGTTTATTTTTATGCTAAATAGAATATAATTTCGGTGTCAAATAAAACTTTATTTAGGTGCACTTTTTTATACTATTTGACACCAAAATAATATTCTATTTAGCATAAAAATAAACCACTTGGTTGCACTTGGTTGGCCAAAACCACTTGTTCAAATAGCATTGCCCTTTAAATTATATATGTCTTTACACGGAGAGAAGAAAAATAATAATAATGTTGATATAACAAGATACTATGATTCTCTTTGTCTAATATAGAAAACACTACTTTAAAATTCCAATGAACATTTTAAGGATTTAAAAAGTTCTTCATTTATTTTTCTTTATTACTTTTTCTTTTTTTCTAATCTGATTTGCTATAGTATTTAATTGGTTGAAAAAAAAGTTTATTTCCAATTTTTCTCGTGTATATTTTGGTCTTCTAATAAGATTACTGCTTGCAACTATGCAAGTGTTAAACCTTAATCATCAAGAAATAATTCAAAAATAGCAAATTGTCAAATGACAAGTGTAAAATGACACAAATTATATAAAGCTCTCTTAATAATTATATAGATATTTTTCATAAAATAAAAAAGTAAATTAAATACTTAAAATATTAAATCATAATCAGATTTAAATAGTAAAATTATTTGATTTAACATAATTTTCATATAATTAAGCCGGGTAATTCATTTAAAATCATAAGATTAAAATATTTTTAAAGTTAAATCATATTCAAACTTTATGCATTCATGATTGTATATCATAAATGATAAGTAACCAATATTCTTTTTTAATAATTATAGGTAACCGAATATTTTAGTCAATCAAATCCAATAAAGTTAATTTTTAAGCAGGTGCCATTTTTTTGCGTCGTCATCGTCGTCGTCATCATATTTATCTTCTTTATATTTTTCCTCCTCCTCCTTCTTTTTCCTTCTCCTTTTTTCATGTACATCGTCGTCTTATCAAATGGAGGTATTTAAATAATTTTGTATTTATTTTGATTTGTGTTGTGTTAGGTTGAAAGATATCCCTGTGCCAATATGAAGTGAACTCCTATGCTAAATTTAACAGATTATATGAAATGAACCGGTGGAATTTGAGCGATATTCATATGCCAAATTAAATACCTTCAATTCATATGCTAAATTTAAGAGATTGAATGAATCGAATTGGTGGCGTTTCAACGATGTTTTTATGTTGAATAAACTTCAATTCCTATGCCAATTTGAAATGAATTCATTTGCTAAATTTAATAGATTGTACGAGCGAAACTAGTGATGATTGACACATATTCCTATGTGAAATAGATTTTAATTCCTATGCCAATTTGAAATAGATTTTGATGCTAAATCTAAGAGTTTGATTAAACTAAACTGGAAGTTTATGTTCCGAGTGAAATATGTTCCTGTTTCAAATTAATTTTTGTTCCTGTGTCAAATAGATTTCAATTCCTATCCCAACTTGAAGTAAATTTTGAAGTTAATAAGAGTTTGAACGATATTTATACGCCAAATAGACAGTAATTTCTATATCAAATAGAAATTTGTTTTAACGTCAAAAAGCAATTTTTTTATGTGATATTTTTATCATTTGAGTGATAGTGGTTTTGTTTATTTTTTGTTTTTGGACTTACAACACACTCACCCCACACTCACACACATTACAATATTACATGAGTTCTTTTTCTCACATCTAGCTCCGATCTTTGAGTGGGGTGAGAGTGTGTATATTTTTTTTGTTGCACATGATATCCTAAAACTCGATAAGTCGACGACTAATTCACCATAGATCTGAGCTCCATTTAAGAGTATATCACTAGCCAAAGGATTGCTGCATGCACAAAGCGGAATTTAAATACATAGTTACAGATGATAACTTATATAAATTTTGGATGATAACTTAATCTTGAATATATGAGTTACGAATGATAATTCATATAAATTTTGGATGATAATTTAGTTATTGGCTCCCAATAACTCCCTGACGTTGGTTCCATAGCATTGTTCATCTAACATATATGATATTTTTTCTTGTATGTATGTTATATTTGGACTTTAGCATTAGCCAATTTTTCATTGATCCCTTAGTATTCTTGACTTTATATATCATAATCTTCTCAATAAAAGTTTACCATTTAAGTAACTTGTATAGCTAGGTTTACGATACATAAACCTAATGGTTTTGTTAGATTGTTTCTTCTTTAATGGTATCATCAATATAGATAGCTAGAGTAAAGGTTTTATACACCAATAATTTTTAATCAGGTTTGCCCGTTAATAATCCACATTAAACGGTCAAATATCTTCGGAAAGATGATAATAGTAATAATAAATTTAGTACTGTCAAAAACAAAAAACAATTCTATTTGTACATCAAAATCAGCCACCAGTATATAATATATATTAAAATACAAAATACACAAAAAGAGTTAAACTATATATATATATATGGTATTTTAATATATATTATACTCTGATGGTTAATTTGGTAACTAATTTTAATGTACATCTAGTATAAATAAAAAAAAATTAGAGAGCCAGCATTGTGTGTCCAATATTGCAAGAAATACTTAAAATTAAGAATATTTAAAATATAATTAGAAGAAATATTTGAAATTCAAATTAAAAAATAGATTTGAAATGAGAAAAAGATCAAAGAAACAAACTGTTTTTCTTTAGGGGTTTCAGATTTGACTGAAATTGTCTACTATAGTATTGGTTCTAGCATTGTTAATAAAAAGACTTTATTATTAGTCAATTTTTTATTATAATATTGTTTGACTCTTACTATTTGAAGAATTTAAAAGTTGAGGTCTAGGATTTGAAATTCAGATTTTATAATTTAGAATAAAAATAATTTAATAAAAATTAGCTTATATTCATTAAATAAATGTTGTCTATTGAATTAAAAAAAATAGTTAAGTAATAATGAGATTTGATATTTATATGATTATTAAGAATTTAAGATATGGTTGTTTACATAAGGAGTCCCTATTCCAGAGGCCCGCCCATCCAGTAAGAATTTGCAAAATTTTGACTTTGTTTGGTTAATTCGTTTTAGAGAAATTATTAGTTGCTTGGAGCAACTCACCCTTCTTGCTCTCTTCACTTCAATCATGCCAAGTGAATTGCATTTAATTAATTTAAAATTTAAAATTAATAATAATAAAAATAGAGTATTAATTACATGTATTAATTACAGTATCTTTTATCTCTAACCCTTATTTTCTCTTTTTTTCTTTTTTCTTTTTTTAATTTCTTATTCAACTTCTAATTATATTATCTTATTCATAAAAATAAATTAATTTAATTTTAAGTTCTTAGCAACATAATTTATCAATTTTTTTTTAAAATTTAATAAAGCGTTATATTTTATATTTCAATAATTTAGTTATTGTTTTTAATTATTTTTAAATTACTTATTTATTTTCAAAATAATTAAAAACAAGAACTAAACTATTAAAATATAAATTTTTAAATTCTCTTTATACAACTTTTTTATGTTTTTCATCAACAATCGCAAACAAGTACAAAAGCACAAGTTATCTTCACTATTTTTTCTTTTCTATTTTAAAAAAATACATTTTCATTTTAAATTTAATTTTTACACATTTTAAATATAAAAGAAATATACATGCATTTAATTATATAATGAGGTGTTAACAAGAAACTAACTTTAAATCCACTACTTAAAAATTATTTGAATGTATGAATTTCATTAGATGATTATTTCTTTTCATTAACACTATATGTTCAAGTCATTTACTTATTAAATTTCATCCAAATTAAAAAATATAAATATAACACAATATTATTAAAAAAACCACACAAAAAATATTTATACATGGCATAAAATTAAGTACGATTTTAAAAAATTAGTTACGAATAACACAGAAAAATTGAACCCAATACAAAAATAAGAATATTTCGATGAACTTAGATACTAAAATAATTTGTACATGTAATTTTTTTCATTTTATTTTGATTAATCATACATATCTTTTATATGCAACAAAACAAATTTTGTAAAATTATAGTAGTAGTATTGTACATATTTATTTTTAATTAAAAATATTTTTTAAAAAACAATACATAAATTTGTGGATGAAAAATATGAGATTTTATGTAATTTTTTTATTTTAATTTTTTCTCATGCTCTTTGTTCGTAAGAAAAAACACTTAGCACAATTAGAAAAAAAATTATAAAGAGAAATAGAAAAAAATGTTGATAAAAAAATATAAAATTTATGTGTTTCTTTTATTTTTTATTCTTATAAGAAACAATAAAATTTTAAAAGTGTAAAAAAGAAATAAAAAGTTGAAAAGAAAAAAAATATTATAAAGAGAAAACACATTAATATAATTAATACAGTAATTAATATTATGATTTTTATTATTATTAATTTTAAAATTTTAAATTAATTAAATATTGATCCACATGACACAATTTAATTGAAAAGAATAAAAAGTGTGACATCGTGCTGAAACTAATAATTTCTCTTCGTGTTGGAAGAACTTCAAATTAGAATATGATAGCAGGCACATACAGCAATGTTGATTGGTGAGTGTGGCTAGTCAAATTCATTCTCTTGTCTTGTATTCAATTTTCCAATTTGGCCAAAAAAGCTGCTAATGCGTGCTTGCTGGCAAGATAACAATTGGACTAAAGCAGAATGTTCAAAAACGTGGAAGAATAATACATGGCTGCTTCAAATTGTTAATATGCATGAAAAATATATAGAGTGTGAAGGAAGTTCAGGACATAACAACATCCATACAAAATCAAAATAAAAAAAATAAAAAAAAGTTATTCTTAAATTCTGATTTGATTAATTTTATTAAATTTTTAATTAAGTTTTTATAATTTAAAATTTTATAATTATACTTTTTAATTATAAAAGCGTGCATGCGCTCTTTTTCATTCTCTCTTCGCCATCCTTCTTTTATGCCATCGTCGTCTATGTCTGTCGGTATTTGCGTCGTCGTCATAGTCATCATCTTTTTATTCTTCTCCAACTCCTTTTCCTCTGTTATCGTTATCTTTTTTTTCTTATTCATTTTGAACGGGAAGTCGCATTTATTTCGAGCAAAAACTTATATTTTATGTGATTTATATTGTATTTTGTTTGATTATACTTATGATTCATATTCGTTTTTTTTATAAATTTCAGTTCGTTTTTTTATAAAATTTGTTTATTTTTACTCATATTTTTTTTATGATTCCTATCCGTGCATATGAACAATAAATAATTTGATTGGTCAAATTATTTAGTCACATAAAATTATTAAATTTATATATTATAACTTTTATATTTATTAATTATTATTAAAATAAATATATAATATTAAATATTATAAATATATAAATATAAAAATTATTTATATAAAATTATAAATATTAAATTAAATAAAATAATTTGGAGCATCCTTAGTTCCTGTCTGACTGTCAAACATCGCAAGCGGATATGTTTGGGTTCCTATCATGTATAATTATTAATTAAGTGACGTAATTTCGTGTGGAATTATTAGCTGTCACTTGCTTAATTAAGTTGAATTTTAAAAGATTGAAATTGCAGAGTGCAGCGTTACACCAAGGAAATGCATTCAATATAGTTGCCGGTAATTAATTAATGTTTATAAGTCACTTACATTAGATGATGATTTTGATTTTGACGCCTTAACCGATCTCAGATAATATAACCAGTGTAGGCTTTTGACTCGTGACTTATGCATCCTTGCCATGGCGTCTTCAACTTTAGTTCTAGTAATAATAATGCAATAATACAATAATGAAATATATCATAAAAGATATGAGATTATTATTAATCTCTGACTAATTAATTATGAGTGAAAAAAAAAATTTTGAGATAATTTTGATACATTTTACATAATTATCCAACTTATTTATATGATTTTAAAAGTAGAATTTGAAAATTAATTATTTTTAAAGTAGTGTTTGATAAGAAGACTTAGACTGAGGGATTAAGACTTAGTATTGTGTTTGTTGAATGAGATGGAACATAATTTTAGTCTCAGTCTCCTATTTTAAGTGCATTCAATTCGGAGGGATTGAGAAATGAAGGACAAAGACTGAAATTTTAATAATTTTTTTTGCTTAAATGTCTTCACTCAATATTAAAATTTTAAATATTAATCTTTGTTTCTTCATTATTGACTTAATTTAATCTCTATTTTCCAGTCTCTGTCTCATAGTAAATTTTAAACTAAACGCAAAAAATAAATTTAATTCAATTTCAGTCTCTCAGTCTCAGTCTGTTAATCTTAGTCTCTCTTTTAAACACTAATGATGTGATGATATCTGATTAAATGTATGTATAAAATGTCTTACACTCACGGTTCATGCAAATTAAATTTATTTTTTTTTCACATTTAACTTTTTGCCTCTTTTATATTGATGTATTCCTTCCATTTGGTTTTATTTGTCAAATTTAACTATGGCACACTAATTAAGATAATCATTAAATTGTATTAAATATATAATTTTATGTGAACAATTGATTTTAGCCAACTAACTCCAACTAAGTCATTTATTTCTATACTAAATAGAATACTATTTTAATGATGTCAAATAGAACTTTATTTATGTGCAATCTTTTATACTATTTGACATCGAAATAATATTCTATTTAACATAGAAATAAATCACTTTATTGAACTTGATTAGCCAAAACCACTTGTTCAAATAGCATTGCCCGTATTAAAAATATTTTTATTTTTAAGATTTTGTAAAAAATAATAAAAAACAATTTCATTTTATTTTATAAAATTTTGAATGAATAATATTACGAAACTAATGTTAAGGACTATTAGAAAATCAATAAATTTATATAGAGAGATCATAGGGTTAGAAAAGAAAAAAAGAAAAAAAGAGAGAATGATATTGCCTACTTTGATCACCAACACTATTGGTTTAATGTACTATCTCATTTTGAAAATAAAAAATCCAAACAATCAATCACATCTATTTTTTTCCTTTTCTGGACATACACTAGCTCACACACGCTACACAATAAGTCACCCACCTTAGCCTAGGATCAAACTTGATGCAACATTCTGACTAAGAGATGCACCAGCAATGCAACCACTACACTAAAGCCTCCGCTGCAAAACGATCACAGACAAAAGACCACAAATCCATAATTCATATATAATTTAGACAGGCCTTAATGCAATCATACCCGTTGTGTTTGTGTTTTTCTTTTTTTAGACATGACTTGATACTCATTGGATTTTTGTGTGATAGCTTAATGGATCTTAAACTGAAAAGGCAGAAGCCGACAATAATATCTAGCCCAATGTCATAAGCTAAATATTCTGCGGCCCAAAGTGTATGAAAGAATCAATGTTCCCAAATAAATCAGATAACCTCCGACCAAAATAAAAATAATAATTAGATAACCAACCAATTTGAATTATTTAGTAATTAGTTATTTAGTAATTAGCTCACTAGTGTTGGGAGTTCGAAGTTTAGCTTGTGTATGCAGAGCCGAGTGATATCGTGGAAAATTAAAAAAAAAAAAAAATTGGAGAACCTCTAATACCAAAAAAATCCGAAATAAACCGGTCCACCCTAAACCCGGGATTTGCTCCATTTTGGAGAGACCAAAACGGTAAAACCCTGGATGCGTGGGTTCTCTCTTCTGCTCTCGCCGACTTGCCGGAGTTCTTCGTCGTCGGTGTTCTCAAGTATCGCCGTCGTGGAAGCTAACTGGTCGCTGCAGAGCGTTTCTATCTCCGAGTCTTCTGTCTCTCCACCTTGTCCTTGCCGGTACGCCGCTGTCTCAGTGCTTCAGTTGAGGTAGGCATCATTGTAGGCTCCTCCCTCTGAACGTCAATTCGGCGAATCTGTTATGAGTTGAGAATGATTGAATCTGTGATTCTGTTTGTGCTTTGTGCTCATCTACTTCTTGTGATTGAATTGATTTGTGTTGTTGTAGTTTGTAGAAAGGCAGTGATGGCCATGGAGGTTGACCCTAATGTCGAGTCAGCACCCTTCTCCTTCTCCTTCTGGAAACCCCTTCGTCGTACCTTCAACCCTGACTCTCCTTTCTTCTCTTCTGGAAACCTCCAACGTGAACTCCTCGCCAAACAGGTTCTCTCTCTCTCTTCCATTAACAATGATCATATAAGATTACGAGGGATACGAAAGAAGAAATGGTTACTATTCTAAAATCACAATTTTGAAATCCATTTAGCACCATTCTAGGTTTATCATTGTGAACCTAAGTTCCGAGTTTTGAACTGCAAATTCTTAATTCCTTTTTTTTTTCGTTTCTAATTTCAAAGGTTGCCTTGGAATTAACGGAAGAGCAGGAACAACTTGAGAATTGCATACAAGAAGATGGAAGGTATTGATTCTTTAAGTGCTTATACTTGTTTTTTGCTTCCCTATGTTTCACAACATGTGGCATCATCTTCCAATTTATGATTATAGCATCCATTAGCTATAAAATAAAAATAAAAAGTAAAAAGAAAAAATAACAACAGTGGCATCATATATTTGATACTCAAGAGGCCTCGAGGTAAGGATGCTAATTTAACACCCTGCTCTAAGGTGTTACATGCTCCTTAATTTATCCCTGATGATGGATTTTTTGTTCTTTGTGGTTCTTTACTTGTTTCTACCGGAAGAAAGTGCCGATATTATTTGTATACACTCAATACCTTACATCTATTGCAGAACATGCATTTTTCACCAAGGTAGTGGTTAAATGTCTGCAAATAAATGGTTTCCCGCATGCCTGATGTGGAAGCTGTTACTTTTGTCTAGGGAAGTCTTTTGCCCGATTGTTGGTTGTGGAACACGCCTGACTTCAATCGAGGACTTTGAAAATCACTATAATGCTAGGCATAGCGCATCATGTTCAGTGTGTTCCGCAGTCTACCCAACTTCCCGTCTGCTCAGCATACACTTATCTGAAGTTCATGATTCTTTCTTTCAAGCAAAACTTGCACGCGGCTATGATGTGGTATACGCATATGTCACTCATTAAGTCATTATGGTAGCTTGAAATGATTCCTTGCAGTTTGCAACTATCTCACACTATGAGTCACAGTTGATCAGTTCACAAGTTATTAGAGTTATGTTCGCTACATCATCATAAGATATTCATTCTGTTTGTTTCTTTTAACAATAACATGTTGCTTCTTTAAGAAAGCAATGCATCACACCCCGTCGTTCTTACTTATATAAACTAAACAATGTCAACAGGAAAGCCTCATGTTCTATTCGGTTGTATATCATAGGTCATGGTTAAGTCTTCTTTGGGATTTGCATTCTTGTTTATATCTCTTATTTCTTTTGTAGAGCTCATAATTATCTTTTTTATGAATTTTGTTTCCACCTATTTATTTTTTTCTTTTAGAGAAATCATCTCAGTATGATCCTAATACTCTTTTCCCCCCTCCTTAACAGTATGAATGCTTGGTTGAAGGCTGTGGTTTGAAATTCAAAACCTATGGTAGCAGGCAGCAGCATCTGGTTGACAAGCATAAATTTCCGACCTCATTCGAATTTTTCAAGAAGTCTCGGCCATCAAAGAAACATAGGTTAAAGTCTCAGCGCAAGAAATCTTTTCAGAAAGAGGATGCATCAGAAACAATGGAAGTCGAAAATGCAGCCATAGATGACCTCACTTCAGCAGTCTCTAGAATGAGCACTTCAGACTCTACTCCTTCCTCTATCAGCTTTGGTCGTCGCAACAAAGGGTTGACATTTGCTCCTCGCTTTGTTCAGCGAGCAGCCCATCAAAGAGATAATTAGCTTATTTTTTAACCAATTTGAATTAAAAATTGCTAAATGATCAATCTTGAATTCTGATCAAATCTGTGGTTTCTTCGGTTAAAATGTTGAAGAAGCTGATTACGTTGAAGTTCAGAAAACTTGAATCATGCTGGACCATGTAACACTGTATGCTGTTTTATCCGCTTAATCTCACATATTTATGTTTTTTGCTCTCACTCTGTCATCGGGACCGTAAGATAATGATTTTTCTATTTTTCTACAACAAATCATTGTACATTTTCTCACCTCTCATTTTATTAGTTTTGGGTTTTTATTTAGTTTCCCATCTAACATCTTAACTCTTAATTTGCACTTCTAGATTGTGTTTTTATGTTAATAAAAACTTTTTGCCTAATTTATGCAATGCGCCTATGTTACCATATGTCTCAATATATAGGTTTAAAATAATATAAAGATATTTTAAATAAGAATTTTAGTGATGAACCCTAAAAACATTATTAGCTGTATCCTGTATAAGTAATTAAGTATTACTATTGAGACGTTGCCAGAACCACAAGCGTTTACTGTCTTTCTGATCATTCAGGTAAATGCAACACAATCTTAGCCACATTGACATTTTTAAGTTGCAACAATGGTGTCTCTCTTACTGGCAGCAGTAGGTAACATGTGCATGAGCAAAGCAACAACTGATGAGTTTACAATTGTTCATGATCAACATTGATTCACACTTGAGTTTTATTTTTGACACACAGCTGGATGACATAATCAACTTGGGTTGGTCTAGTACTAGTGATCAGTTTACTAGTATGCTTAAGTAAGTGTCAGGAGTTCGAAATCCGCCTTGTACATGCAGCAACCCATTGGTCAGCGGCAGACTCTTAAATGGAGCTCAGATCCGTGGCGAATTAGTCCTCGAGTTGGGGTATACTAGACAACCCAAAAAAAAAAATGTCTCTCAAAATCAAGCTAATTATAGAAAACAAAATAGGTCAAGCCAATCAACCAATAACTGCCACGTGGAATTGGAACAAGTACAACATCTTACTTCACCTTCATGAACCCTTCTCTTATTATTTGCACTCATCAATATAATTATTTTTGCAATCATGCAACCTTGGTTATTCAATTCATACCAACCTTACAACAACCGCAGGGACGCCAGAAGGAGACACCCAAACGTCCTTCCCATCCTCGCCTCCGCCTTCATCACCGTCTCCATCATCCTCCTCTTCTTCTTCCAGCAGACCCTCCTCAAATCAAGAAACACTTGTCCACAAAACAACGAGCCCGCCTTCGTCCCACTCACCAAAAACGAGGCACTAATCGCCGACGAGTTCCACTCCACGGCGAGCCCCCTCGTCAGCATCCTCCACTTCGCGACGTCGCACACGGTTCCCCCTCAATCAGCGGAGGAGATCCAAAAGCTCGTCGACGTAATACAATATCTCACTCCATGCAACTTCCTCATCTTCGGAATCGGCCACGACTCCCTCATGTGGGACGCGTTGAATCCACGTGGCAACACGCTATTCGTCGAGGAGAATCCTAGGTGGACCCTTTCCGCGATGAAGCGATTCCCAATCCTAAACATCCACACGGTGCGTTACACCACGCGCATCTCGCAAGCTGACGCGCTCTTGGCGTCTTACAAGGCGCAATGCACTGGAAAACAGTCAAAACTGAAAGGTAACAGAAATTGTCCACTTGCGCTGAGTCAGTTACCAGAGGAGGCGTACGAACGCGATTGGGACATGATTATGATCGACGCGCCGAGGGGGACGGCGGATCCGTCGGCCGGGAAGATGGCGGTGATATATTCAGTGGCGGTGATGGCGCGTGAGAGGAAGAGGCCTGGCGTGACGCACGTGTTCCTGCATGACGTGGATGGGAGGGTTGAGCAGCAATACGCGCAGGAGTTCCTGTGCATGAAATACAGGGTTGGTGTTGTTAATAAGCTTTGGCATTTTGTTATTCCACCTTCTTTTAGTTCTGATGATACTGCTCGTGGATTTTGCTAACACTTCTTACCAGAACTTCAATTTGATTTTTTTTTTTTTCTTGAGTAGTAGTACTTTGATTTCATTTTTATGGAATTTTCGCAATATTGTATCATATATTATTTCCATTTAATTCTAGCTTACTAGTTATTACATTTTAACTTTTAAGTATACGCTGATGACACAACAAAAGGTCAAGAACTCAGAGTGTTTACGAGGATCATCTTTGTATTAGAAAACAAAACGGAGTTACAAAAATAAAATTTTGCATAATAAATTAATATTTTGTGGTAACTTCTAAGTTAATAAAAGAAGCAATGAAGCACTAAATTAAACGAAAATTCCAATTGGATTCTTGCTGCTAAAAGTTGTTCCTTCGATAGTTTCTCTAACTTCACTGCAATGAGATGATGAGCAAGAACCAAAAAGTTTTCGGATATTTTTGGATTTAGGAAGTATTTCATTTGGAAATGTTTGTTTGTTTCTCATTTATGTTTAATGTATAGGCACATCTTGTAATAGAAAGTGGAATAACCAACCACACTAGCACAATATATAAGTCATCATCATATATATTAGGGGGCTGCTCTTAAATCACAGCGAGCAGCTCTCAATGAGTTTAGTAAAGTTCATATTAAATTTAGGGAGATGCTTACACCGACGAAGATATTGTTACGTAAAACTCACATTGTGAACCGTTACATTTTATATACATGTTTTATTTAAAAGGAAAAGTATAGGTAATCAATATTTGTTTAACTGATAATTAGCCAATAAAAAATAAAACATTCGTAATTATTGTTTGTAGAACATTCATAATCTAAAGAGATAGAACATTCATAACTTTTTTAGAAATAGAACATCCAAAATCTAAAGCAATCAACAATAGAAACAAAACATCTGAAACCTAAGAAAATAGAGCATCTAAAACCTAAAGAAATAGAACATCCAATTTAAGCATATTTAAATTTTTGTTGGTTGAGAAAGTATTGGAAAACATTATATTTGAGAATCAATGCACTTGATGGTAATGGTAGATAAGGTACGGATGATAACCCATATGTTCTGTGGATGATCACTTTTATTATATTTGGATAATTAAGTTTTTTTTTAATTTCTGATGATAATTTTTTATAATTTTGGATGATAACTTAATTATTAGCTTCCTAAGTGTTCTCTAATGTTAGTCCCATAGCAATGTTGTTAATTTAAACATGACATGTAGGTAAATAAATGTTATGTTAAATGTATACTAAAAATCAGTCATCAAATTAGTCACTAATATAAATTAAAGAGAAAATTTCATTCTTCTCTTCTGAAAGATGTTTCGATGACACTCCCTTCCCCTTTATTTCTAAAATATCTACTTCCTTCCCCTCTAAAAATTAACATACACCTAATGGAGAGATAGTTGGGGAAGTAACAAAGCCCTGTACTTTTCATTACAAAACTAATAAGCCTGAAAAAGATGAATTATTTTGCAAAAGAATTTTCAAACCAGTAAATTAGTACATTTAACTAAAATACTTTTTAATAATCATTATAAATATATAATAATATTGTTATAATGAATTTTATTTATTTTTATATTAGTATTTTTACTATTATAATAAATTTATTCAATAAATATAATTACAAATATATAATAATGATATGTTATGAGTTTACTTTATTTTTATATTATTGTTTTTACTATTATAATAAGTTTATTCGATAAATATAATTATATAATTATTATTTTAAATATATAGTAATAATATTATAATGAGTTTTATTTATTTTTGTATTATTATTTTTACTATTATTATAATAAATTTATTCAATAAACATATATTATATTATTATTAAATTTATTATAATAGTAAAAATAATAATATAAAAATAAATAAAATTCATTACAATATTATTATTATATATTTATAATAGACACAAAAAAAATTATATATTTATAATAATTATTAGAGAGTATTTTAGTTAAATGGAATAAAGTGTATGTTATTTAATTCTTAGAGAGGAGGGAAGTAGATATTTTAAAGGTTAAATTAATTTATAGGTCCCTATACACTCATGAAATTTTCAATTAGGTCCCTATATTTTTTTCCTTTCAATTAGGTCTTTATATCGTTTTAAATTTTGTAGTTAGTTCCCTGTTGTGACGAAAACGTTAGAACTAACGAAAGATTTTATGTCTAAATGGAAGATATCACAAAAACTAATGACTAACTTGCTAAATAAGACATTTCTCTCTATTTTAAAAAGATAAAATAAACATTTTTCCCTTTCTTTAACATACTTTAAGCTTCCTAAAGATATCCGACTTCGACTCGTGCAAGTTCAGAATATTTTCAAAGAATATTGACAAAAAAGGTAAATGAAAAATAGGTTTAGGTGAGTATAAGTTTTATGAAAAGTGTAAGGTATGAGAATATCACATTTTATAAATTGTTTCCTTTAACATTTATTGTTAATAAGGACCTAATTACAAATTTAAAAATAATATAGGGACTCAATTGAAAGGAAAAAAAATATAGGGACATAATTAAAAATTTGATGAAATTATAGGAACTAGCAGATTAATTAAACTTATTTTAAAAATAGAAAAAAAGGGAGTGTTATTTAGGCATCTCTCAGAGAGGAGGATTGGAATTTTCTCTAAATTAAAATATATATTGAAATATAAAATATATATTAAAAATAACTTAAATAATACATATATTCATACACAAATATTTAGTAGTTGATGGTTAAATTTTGGTGTACAAATATCATTTTGGATAATTTATAATCAAAGATATCTTAGAATATAAAAATTGTATTTATCTTTTGTTCAATTTATATATATAATTAAAAAATTTGTATATGTACGTATTCTTTCTCATTTATGTCAATAATATAATTTTGAATACATATTAAATATTGTATATTCTAGTATACATAATTAGAAGCAAAACAGAAATAGATCAATTAGAAAATATGAATTAATAGCAAAAACAAAATTCAAAAATATAAATATTTGAGGAATCTCTAAAGCCAACAATTTTTTTATATTGATCACTATTTTTTCCCAATAGTGAACACCATACTCTAGCCAGTTTTTTTAAATTTTGATAGCTAATTCCTAGCTAAAAATAATATAATTATGATGATTCTGTATCATTTCTATATAAAAAAAAATTGTATTATTATAAATTCTTTATTTATTTATTTATTTGGGTGCTGAAATTCTTTTTTTTATTTTTGGTCATACTGAAATTCTTTATTGCATAGTCTTGGAAAAAGAACAGGAGTTGGGCCAGAAGGTATTTGGGTGCTGAAATTCTTTTTTTTATTTTTGGTCATACTGAAATTCTTTATTGCATAGTCTTGGAAACCACTATTTGAAAAATGGCTTTGCAAAAATAATATAAATGTTGAGAGTGGGATTTGAACCCACGCCCTTTCGGACCAGAACCTTAATCTGGCGCCTTAGACCAACTCGGCCATCTCAACCTTGTTGTATATTTTTGTTAACAAGTTTTATATAAGATTTGTTAAATTCATTTAATTAGGTCGGATTTTTAACTTTTCCAGCACTAATCATCCTAATCAGTTTACAGCCTTAGAAATAACGAATCACAAACAAAAATTCTTCTTGCTAGTGGTTAGCAAGTGTATCATCAAAGAATTTAGTACGAATTCCAAAATTATTTAATCCTACAGTTCATTTTATTTTAACTAATTTTATTACTCCAGGAAATTCTGCACAACACGTTAGATTAAAGGGTTATTAAATAAGAATGACTTTACTGTTTACCAATGCATTTTCAACTTGTTTTAAGAGGGACAAAAATTTCAGAATTGAACCCATTTAGTGAAGAAACCCAATTCATATTCACAACTATTTGTGGCTGAAAATATAAACAAGGTAATCCCAAAGTTACCTTCCCATCAAATACTAATTTAAAATTTTCTAGTTATGCATTCACTATGAGGTACTAAAAAAATTAAACAAGTTCTAGATAGAATAGAAAATCAGCAAGTGCTTCAAACTGTATAAAAAATTATCCGTGTTTTAGTTAAATTAACTAAATAATACATCATGTAGATTGTGTCACTGTGGACCATGCCAAAACAAAAAATTAAAAAATAAAAGTGTCATTTGAAAGCCACACTCTAGTAAAACATGCCTCAGCAACTCTTCTGTATCTACCTCGGCTTGAACACAGGGGATACCTTCCTTTGAACGAATTCATCAATCGTCTCAGCTGACAAAATTGATGTCTCACTCTCGTAATCGCCGTTTTCCATCTGCTGGTGTAACTGGCAGAACAAAAAAAAGGCAAATGCATATAATGAGTTTTGTTTTCTGATATTTTAAAGAACATAGTATTACCTTTTTACAGAGGGATACCGGATACGTTGTGAATAAAGATTGTGATGCAGCAAAAGCTATTTGAAAATTTTAAGAAATAAGCCAAGCCAAATTGAAATAGTCTAAGTTACATAAATTTATATTTATATTATCACAGACATCATACTCTGACACTTCACCAAGAACCACAATCAAATGAATCATGTAATTTAGAACTGGCCTAATATTCTAATAAGGCATATACAAAAAAATAATATAAGCATATAGCGTATAAATATTCAATTGGACTTCTTGTCCTGTTACAAATCAGGTTTAACATTGAAATATTAATCAGGATCATCCCAAGAAGTCAGCATAATAAACCATTAGGCTTGACAAAATAATGCAATATAATTGGTATTTAAGTGCTGCCAACAATTTACATCATAAACATGACCATAATAAAATTCAGAGTTGATGTATCATATGATAACAATTTTGTACTTTTTGTTACCACCAGCATGATTCAACATAAATTCACTACTTGGGAACTAGTGTTTTACCTTCTCAAGGATAGCAGATTGATCCTCCAAATGAAACTTCCGCATGTACTTCAGCATCTCTAATTGCTGTATGCATATGTTTTATTATTTTAGAAGTGTACACCGTAAAAAGCTGTAAACATATTCTAAAATTTCATGGGAATTAAATATATTTTACCTGATCCTGTAGCTTTTGTTGATTTTTCAATTTTTCTGCAAATTCTTCTTCTCCAAGCTCTGCTTCATCACAGGCCATCTCTTCTCTACCATATCATTTTCATATCATAGTGTAAGACCACATTGCAGAAATTAACTACTCACAAATGTATCTATGGCATCCATAAGACTGAAACAACTAAGTAAGCAGATAATCATAACTAATTAAATCCAGGTTTAACACTGTCAAAATATCACAAATCCCTGGGAATGAAAAGCACAACACTGATAATTAAGTGAAATGTTGTTTCATGAATCATGTGGCGTAAAGGTTTCCATTTTTCCAAAGTTATAACAACTCACAGCCAGACAAGGAGACATTGAATGGTCATGAGATCTATGGACAATAAACAACACCTTTTATAATATGGGGAAAAATGGATTTCTGATAAACTTCAAAGAATTCTCAAGAAAAAATTGGGTCAACTTTAAACAAATTGTCTTCTGTTCATAGTCACATAGAACTCTGTAGTTTCTACATAATTTGTCGCAATAATCAGAGAAAAAACTATAATGCAGAAGAAAAAAGAGTACTTACTTTGCAAGAAACTTATAAAATTGAATTACCAAATCCCGATCATTCTCATACACAGTACTAATTTGTCCAAGGCATGCAATACCAAAGCTTGGATCTGTCATAAAAATAATAAGATCATGTTAGGTAGCAGATTCGAATTGGCCTTGAATCGTAATTGCTTAATATGCCAAATGTGAGTGAGCTGATCATAATCGATCATGACTGCAACACTTATTATTTCTATTTTCTAGACTATATATGTGGTTTCTTAGCAAATTCAACAATTCTGATCGATACTTGTAAACTACAGAACTTGCCGTTGATTGATTTAGTCCCATACATGAACATTTCCCTTTGACAACACAGTTTCAGCATATATTACAAACAAGTTTGGCTAGGATAATTAAAGAAATATCTAGGTTTCCCCACATTGTACATATAGTGGCAGAGATATGTAGGATGACTTTGTAAATAGTTTTAGAAAATAATAATAAAAAAGAAAAAGAAAAAGAAACAGATGAATATGGGATGATTTGTTAGGCAGACGAGCATCTACATCCAATGACGGGATAGCTGGTGTTGCTGAAGTTTGCACAGAGCCAAATTTACTTAAATTATTGTATCATGATGTCACTTATTAACATGAAAAATGAGGCACCAAAATTACTATCAGAATACACCAAACCTACCAATACCCATCTCCAAAAATATCTCTTCCTGTATTGCAGTGGTCATAGCAACAGCTTCCTGATAATCAACCATTATTAAAAAAACAAAAAAAAAAAAAACAAAATTTAAGAATCCCTCAATTCACAAAAATGGTAGCTAAAAACAAACAAACTTGTGTTAAATTTGACATAAAGAAAGAACTAAGAAAGACGAGTCCTCAAAAAGAAAATCAGCACAAGCACAGACAAATATATAGTAGTTATTTTGCTTAGTTGTCCTGCGTTAACAGTTTCAACTCCAAGGAAATAATTAACCAATAACACTAAGTCTTGTACTGCGTTCAATTCTTTGTAGGTACCACATAAATTTTCTTCTTCACAAACCCATTATCAATACACCCTCCATTCTCCAAACATAATGACATTTCAGGGATTATATAATAACAAATACAGCAAAGGAACCAGATTTCCCAATTAAACCAAACAAAGAAAAAGAACAAACATAAATGTTTCTATCATTTCTACCAAATATTAAAAATAAATGAAGCACAAGAAATTCACCTGCTTATCATTCTGTACGGCATCTGCAATTCTTTTCTTCACGTCTGCAAATCACAAACAAGACCAAATTGCAAAGCAATCAAAACTCAAAAGGGGGGATGGAATCCAATTAATGAACTTGAGACAACAAAAAGCTGAAAAAATATGCAGAGATGAGAATACCAGGTTGAGAAGTAAGGAAATTGAATCGATCAAAAACTTGCAAGAGCTGTTCTCTGGACATCATTCCAGTGCTCTGTAGCTCAGCGGCCATTGAAGACGCTCACTACTCACAACCACAGACAAACACTTCTAGTTCCCTCTCTTGCTGAGAATGGGGACCACAACATTAACACCCAAATATTAAAATCAGCCCTAGCTTAATTTCATTCATTTACTTTGCCCAAAATCAAAAGTTAATTATTTCAAATAAAAGACACTGCATTTCATACGGAACGAAATTAACAACCTTTCGGGGCAAATTAAGCAGAATTTGTATTTTCTCATTTCGACAGGCATAATATTACAGACTAAATGACAAATCTAAAATATTTAAAAAATAAAAAGCCTAATCTAATAAACCTAATCTAAAGACGAAAGCAGGAATAAAAAATATAATAGATATTATTAGATAACAGTGTAAAGGATGATTAGAGCATATATAAGGTGATCCAGGTGTGATTTAAAAGTCCTCATCCATCTTGAACACGTGTACACCACCGTGACCGTTCAAACTAGACATAACCGAAGCCTTCTGGTAGTCACCAACGCGCTTCTCAAAGAAGTTGGTCTTCCCCTGAAGAGAAATAAGCTCCATCCAATCAAAAGGGTTCTGAACATTGTACACCTTCTTGTACCCAAGCGCCACCAGCAACCGATCTGCAACGAACTCAATATACTGACTCATTAGCTCTCCGTTCATCCCAACCAACGCGCACGGAAGCGCGTCGCACACAAACTCCCTCTCTATGTCCACGGCATCCTTCACGATCCCCTTCACGCGCTCCTCGGGGAGCTTCTTCCTCAGAAGAGAGTACAACAAGCACGCAAAATCGCAGTGAAGGCCTTCATCTCGCGAGATCAACTCGTTCGAGAAGGTCAAACCCGGCATCAACCCGCGCTTTTTAAGCCAAAATATCGAGCAGAAGCTTCCGGAGAAGAAGATACCTTCGACGCAGGCGAAGGCTACGATTCGTTCCGCGAACGATTCTGAGCCGTCGATCCAGCGTAGGGCCCACTCGGCTTTCTTCTGGACGCAAGGAACGGTCTCGATTGCATGGAAGAGGCGATTCTTCTCTGTTGAGTCTTTGATGTAGGTTTCGAGAAGGAGGCTGTACATCTCTGAGTGGATGTTCTCGATTGCGATCTGGAAACCATAGAAGGCACGTGCCTCGGCGACCTGAACCTCCTTCATGAACCTTCCGGCGAGATTCTCCAGGACGATGCCGTCGGAGGCGGCGAAGAAGGCAAGGACGTGAGTGATGAAGTGGCGCTCGCCGTCTGTGAGGGATTCCCAGTGGCGGAGGTCGCCGGAGAGGTCAACTTCCTCCGCTGTCCAGAACGATGCCTCGGCCTTCTTGTACATTTCCCATACCTGAGGGTATTGGATTGGGAACATGCAGAATCTGTCAGGGTTTGGAGCAAGGAGAGGCTCTTCTGGAATTGCAGGCATGATTGAAAATGGAGATAGTGATGAAGAGAGTGTAAGTGATTTTATTTTAGGGTTTGATGGAGAAGGTCGGTGATGGGTGGCGGAAGGAGGAGGATGAAGGGGTTTAAATAAATAAGGTTTTGGGATATCTTTGAAAGGAAGATTTTGAATTGGGTGAAAATAGGAGCGGGGATTTTAAAAATTTTGGTGGGATGTGCTTGGGAAGCTTGCGGGAGAAGACGAATTAGTGGGGCAGTTTGGGGAATTCGTGTGATAGAGTGCCGTTTGTGTTCAGGGTTGGTGGGGGTAATTTGTAGTTTCATAGTGCAGCTTTCGAATTATAATTTTGGTCGGATATTCGAGATGGCGCCAATCAAAGAGTTTGAAATTAAAAACCAAGAGCTTGTTTGGAAATTATTTAGATGTGAAAAAAGAATTCTATTTCCTTAAAAATAGAATTCATTTCTATTTAAAACTTAATTCCATGATTTAGAATACATTTAACATATTATAAATCATTTAACATATTAATAGAATATTAATAGAATAGAATTCAATTTCTTAAGTTATTAAATAATTTTTTTATGAGTTAAATTTTTTTCTTTTATAAAATTAATTTATTAGACATTCATCCTAATCCTTGCATGAACTCCTGTACTACTGCTGCTTTGGGTTGTCCAAAATATTTCGGCAATCACAGCACAAGAATTTTTTAGTTACTTTTTTTATTTCCTATTAATTTCCTGTTAATCAAAGCAGTGCTTCATCTTCTTAATATTAAATGAATATAAATTATATAACAAAGAATGCTCTAGGTATTAGTCTCATGAATTCTCCGTTGCTCCAAGAAAAATAAGAAGAGAAAAAGAAGGAGAAAAGATGGATAATTGATGGTCAAAGTTAAACTTGTTAGCAATAAGAGTTATGAGAATTAGCATCGTTAGTATTAAGTTTTATAGGATGAAAAGAAAATATTTTGTAAAAACTTTTACTTATTATGTAAAATATATTTTAATCATTTAAATTACAATAATATTAACACAATAAATATTAAACTAATATAATTAAAATACTGTGAACTCAATTTAAAAAAAAAAAAAAGATTGACACTTTTAATAAATATATATTATTAAATAACAATATATTTCCTCCCCGCAATGCGCGGGTTTAAGTTTTTTTTTTTTTTTGGGTGACTCGCGGATTTAAGTTTAGTTTACGTGAAAATAGATTTTAATCAATAAGTAATGATCAATTACATATAATTATTTTTATTGCGTAATAAAAAGTAACAAAAAACACAACACGGATATATAGATTACACTAATTATAAGTACAATTTTATACCTTATGAAAATAATAAATATATTGATTTGACAAGTTTAACATTATTAAATTGAGAATTACATTAATAATTTATCAACAATACTGATTTTTTATATATGTTATATTAATTGATTATAATTTAGGTATTATTGTTATGCTTATAATAATAATTTAAGAATATCGTATTTTGTTCAATATTAACTAATTTTAATTTTTATTATATTCCTATTTTATACGTTTGTACGAGGGAGTTCATTAAACCAAAGTGATCCGGCCTGCTATAGCTCGGTCTGCTTATAGCTCGGTACCATATGAGTCCTATAACTCGGCCCAGTCAAAATAAGTCCAAAATGAACTATCCAAGAGCTCAACGCCGCCAAGTTCAACAAAACAACTCTGCATAAAGCCTAATTTATCTACAATAAACCGGATGTTCTTAGCAAGTGATAAGATTTGACCATAACGAACTCATCCGAACTTATCCGCGCAATCCTTGACCACCTCAAAGCTCGGAATACACTGAGTTAACCCTAACAAACCAAGATACAAACCTAGCCGACCTCTTTCAACACCTCTATAAATAAGGTTAGCTTTGGCTAGCAAAGGTATGTTCTCTTCTCCATCTCTTCACTTAAACTCATAAGTGTTCCTCTTTACTGACTTGAGCGTCGGAGTGGCCTTGCAGGTCCACCCCCCGGCCGTTCCTTGAAGAATTGAAGTACACATCTTGCGTTCGTGTGGAGGCCGAGCTATACCTCTCCCCGGCCGAGCACATCCTCTCCTTCGGAGGAACTCACCAGCTCATCCCTGAAGTTGGCCGAGCTATAGCTC
>JASCZI010181799.1:18814-32350 GCA_036250425.1 Stylosanthes scabra
TGTATATAAGGACCTATTAAAAAGTATTTGAGGACATAACGGAAAATTTGGTGAAATTATATGGACTAATAAAATAATTAAGATTTTACAATATCTATATATTTGTGGACTCTATGGTACCCTTTCTTTTCAAGAGAAGCCTATTAGTTGAAAATTAACTTAATAAACAATTTTTGTTAGAGTTTAACGTATAATTTTATTCAAATAAGGGTTTTCTATGATATTTTGTGTTTTTTACTGAGAGATAAACAAATAATACAACATTTTTTTTCGTTCTTCCTTGTTATACAAAAAAAAGTGATATAACATATCATTTTTTAAAATTCTATATGGTCATTCTAAATCAAGTTTAATAAAAAATAAAAAGTAAATAAATAGTGGTATACATTCCAATCGTAAAAAAAAGTTATTTATTGAGTTAATTATGAAATAATACACTAGAGAGAGTAAATTACTCTTTCAAAAAGAGAAGATACTGTAGCATTCACCCTATAAATTATATATTTTATTTACTATCACAAATATTAGATAACCAAATTAACTCTTATCTTTTACTAACAAAATTAACTAACAACATAACCCCACTCGCCAGCGCAGCGGCAAATCCTTAAATGAAGTTTAAATTTATAATAAATTAGTCATCGACTTGTCGGGTTTGAGAATATTGTGAAAACCAAAATAATCAACTTTGATTATAAACTCTTCATACAATTTATTGTCATTATAAACTTTTTATACAATTTACTGTGATTCCCGGCGGATTAGAAATCAACTTCCCATGCAGCTTCAGTTTTTTCATTCAATTTAATGTGACTATCAACTTTTCATTATAAAATTTGACATAAATAAAAAATTCAACAACCAAATAATCAAATATTTATTAGTAGAGATGACAAACTAGTTGGATTGCCCCGCTAAAAAACCCATACGGGTGCTACCGTGCCAAAATTGACGAGTTGAGCGGTATCGATTTGGCAAGTCCAATTTTTATGCGGAGCCCGCCTCTTTTGGCGAGTTAAATGATTGTGTTGATTCATTTTAGTCTTTTTTTTTTCATCATTCATACAGAATATATATTGAAATACAAAATAAATATTAAAAAATATTTTAGATATTACCAGAAAATTATGTATTTTTATCTTTTTAGCCATTAATCTTAATAATATATATTTATAATTAAAATCAATTAAAATTAACTGCTAAAAACACATGAATATATAATTCTCGAATATACCTAAAATATTTTGTTAAAATTATATTGTATGTGCCGATGTGCGTAAAATTATACTGATTTAATAATTGATTTTTCATATACAGATAACATTATTATTAAATAAAATAATAAAAGGTTACGAAAAAGAATAATAAAGAAGCTTAATACATCATTCCACATTTGGAACTTTGAAAAAAAAAATAGAAAATTGAAACATAGGCCGGCCTTCTGCATTATTGAATAAATAATCCGAAATAATGCATACATTTTTGTAATTGAAAATTTTAAAAGAATAAGTAAAGAAGTTATATTATATTATAAATTATTATAAGTATAAGAAGGTCCACTCCAGCCCTTTTAAAACTGCATGGTTGTGGACATGTTCATTTCGATGGCTCTATTTTCGGCTAATGATATATATGATTCAAGAGAACTGGTTTCTTGATGAAAATGTCTGTCCAAACCTCCAACTAGAAGGAACAACATTGAGGCACATCAGTGTATTCCCATCCGCCAATGTTAGCTTAAAGGACAGCCTCTGGTTCCGGAGATCCGCACTGCTTTGCCAGTTGGCTCCCCAGTTGCGGTGCATAGGCAGCCAGGATGCGCGGCCTCTGGATCCTTTGATCCAGACGGCCTTCACGTCCCCACTGCCTCCAACATTGGATATCATCACCATGTTGAAATTTGATTGCCCCCTCAACGTGAATCTCACTCCACCTCTTCTTTTGCATGGAACCCTAATTAAGATTGCAAATAAGAGAGGGAAAAGAAGAAGAACGGTCAATTTTTTGGGTTCTTTTGAAGCACTTGATTTGAAAAGCTTGATCGAAAAATGACTTATTGGTTTAATACTAATCATTATTAAAGTTTTAATTAATTAGTTGAAAAAAACCAATCTTTTTAAATGGATATATACATCTTAATTCATTCAGTCCAGTTGAATGCATGCTTGCATGTATAATTAAAGGAAAAGTATTTTGGAGCCTACACTTAAATAATTATAAGTAGACAAAATTTTTTCTTTTGTTTTTTTTTCAATATATTTGTTTCGTTATTTCATAATTATTATTTATTATTAAAATAAATAAGTCATTTTAAATGCTATAAATATATAATTATAAATATTATATATATAAAATTATAAATATTAAGTTAAATAAACTAATTTTGTGTTATTTTTTTCTTAGCTTTAATTTACTTAATACAAGAATGCATTGCTTTCTTTTCCATTTAACACTCATGTTAATTTGGTCTAGTACTCCACTACTATACGCTAATTATCTTCGATCCTTGGTACTCACTTTAAAATATATAGTTTCCTAGATAATAAATATAAGTAGTCAACCAAGAAGTCAACCCAAAAGACATTAATAATATGGTTCAAGTTTATTATCTAAAACAATATTATATTTTAAAAATAAAAATATTTGGAGTTAATAAAAAATCAACTTAAATCAGTGTATGTGTATATCTATGACTAATGGGACCAAAATGAGCATTATTAACTCCTTTTTTTTTTTTTAAAAAAATTGTTACCTTGTATAGAGAACGGGAACAATGCCTTCATTGCCTTGTCTTGCAATGCGCAAGAAGGAAGGAAGGGACAAATCAAAGTGATGGTGAGGTGGATCACACCACCCTCCTTGGTTGTTGGGAGGGCAAAAATTGGTGGCAGTTACAGTCACGCTTCGCCCCCGGAGGCACCATTTCGGGTCGACCCGGTAGTCACATATGAGTTGGTAGCATGCTCCACAAACCTCACCACCTCTGAAGAGCATGGTGCTCACTGCTGCTGTGTTGACACCAAACCCAGCATGAATGGTGTTGTCATAACCGCAAGCTCCCCCTTAAAATCATGCAATAAATAAGGTTCAATGCTAATTAGTATCAATAACATAGAATGAACAAAATTGCTTCTCACGGGGTAATATATAATTAAGAAGGAATAAAAGGAAGATATTGAGTCACCAAAAAAAAAAAAGGAAGATATTGAACGGAAAAATGTTCGGTAATTATAGTTAGCTAGGTAGCTATATCGTAGTTATAAATTTTTTATTCTGATTTCTTTTTTTATTTATTAATTATTATTTGATAAAATATATAATATTAGATATTATAAACATATAACTAAAAATATTATATAAATGAAATTATAAAGGTTAACATAAATCAATAATACTAGATGTATTATTGTACATATCTGTACACACCATTTAGCAATACCGAAAAATGTAAATATTAGCACATAAATAAAAATAATATTTATAAATCATGTGTACAAAATATTATAAATACATGAGTGCAAAATATATTTACTGATTACATATTTTGATAAGAAAATAATATATTATAATAATCATGATGTACACATTACTCTTATAATATATATACCAAAGAAATATAGTCAATATATATACAACCAAAGAAACCTTTATATATTGGTTTTTAATAATTAACTTTGTTAGTTAATTAAAAGTTACCTTAAGTTTAAATTGAATAAGTAGAGAGAAACAAATGATTATTTCTAATATATATTTTAAAAATAAAATACTAATTTCAAAAGTTTAAACATATTGTTAGTTGGAGGTATATAAGTAATTGAATTAATTTAAGAATATACTGTATATCTTCGTATATCTCATTTTTAACACAAAAAAAAATGTAAATATCACCACAGAATTTTTGTGGTGATGTTTATATTTTTCTGTGTTAAAAATATTTTGTGATAATATTTATATTTTTCGATATTAAAAATATAGTGTACGAAAATGTACAATAATACATATAGCATTAACGTAAATGATTATATATCTAATAAGAAAAATCCAAAAACTAACAATTTTGATTTATCTTGGCAAGCAAATATACTCTATTATTTAAGCATTTTTTTTATATTAATCAACAAATTAAACATGCTAGTCGACTAACTGACTAATAAGTGCTGAAAAAAAAAATAAATGAATAAATTGTGTTGGTAACTGATATATATGTGTATTAATAAAGCGACATACCAAGGCTAGAGGGACTTTGATTAGCCCCATAAAACGTTGCATGAGCATTAAGCCAAGATTTAGCTTGAACTAGTGGGACACTAATAACACTACCTCCGCTGATGAGAACCAGCATGCAATAAAGATTCCAAATAAGACATGACGAGATCATAATAATATGAGGCGCCATTTAATTTTCACTCCCACTATACAAACTGATTTTCCTCTTTCTCGCTGATGTACTAATTAAGTACGTGATGTTATATGATCCTTGGAGAAAGTGCGCTCCGTTTTATAAGACTTGAAAACGCGGTTGTCGGTGATTATATATAAAAACAAATTGGATCGGATAATTAAGGAAACATGATGGATCGGAATATGAAGCAATTATATATGATGAAGGAAATTGAAAACGCGTTTTCGTCTGATCTGTACATTCTGTGAAGTACGGAAGACATGTACGGCTGGCTGCACCACGGAATATCCGGACAAGAAGATATGCAAGCACATGCAATATATGGCTTGCTATACACAGCAAAGTTTTCGATACCCCTCCTCTTCTGAATAAAATCAACCAACAACTCAAGTCCAAAAAAAAAAAAAAACCAACAACTATGCCAATTTAAGTAAAATTTTGTCAAAATCTTAATGATATGGATCAAATAAATGGAACTGTGACTAGCTTGTGCGACTATGGTTCAAGTGTAATATCAAATGAGTAAAGACCGCTACATGGGTGCCTGCGTGTAAATACAAATGAGTAGAAATTTCCATATAAGTGAAGTTATCGAGACACCAAAAAATAAGGTCGCCCTAACTACCCTTAGGAGAGGGTTTTCTCTCTCTTGGAGAGTCTTTCTCTAAATGGAGAGTAACTGATGAAATCAATTCTTACTGGTTCAGGAATTTACCACCGCTAAAACATCATCATTGTTTTCTTTTATCAGATAATCGTGGCTTAATATAACATTACATATTATTAGGATTTGAAGATTACACGTCTACATATGAATTTTACAACTCAATATGTCCACCGCTTGAGTAATTACACAAATTATACTTTTACTGCCGAGTGACCAGATATATATTTACCAAGCTCACATATAACTTCATTCTTACATTCTATCTTCTTAATAATACTGAGTAAGTTAGTTAGTCTAATTTTATAAATGGCGGTGGAACCACATATTGATGAAGATGGTGATATTATCTATAAGATAATACTAGATGTACCATTATACACACCTGTATATATTATTTAGTAATATGGAAAAATGTAAACATTAACACAGAAAAATGCAAATTTATCTGCTAATGTTCACATTTTTTCTGTGTTGCTAAATGGTGTGTATAATGATACACATAGATTTATTGTTATCTATATTGATCCCTTTCCTAATGTGAAATATAATATAGATAATTTGAACATGGTTGGGAAAGTTTTTCAGGAAAAGAAATCAGTTTCAATTCTATCAAAGCTATCCTAATGGGAATTTAGAGTCACCATAGAGATGTTGCCGTTACAGAAGTTAGAAGAAACAAAATATTAATTAGCTTCAATGAGCATGACAAAGGGTTGTAAATTCTGAACACAGGGTCTTGAAGCATAAGAGGCCACTTGTTGAATCTACGAATTTGGATAGGGACTGATCCAATCGATTCTGTTCACCACAACTTTAAGGAGCTGTATGGATGCAAAGGCAGGTAGGATAAGGGAAGAAACTTCAACAGTGTTGTTTATTTTGAAGACCCTGTGATAAATAATATTTTCCATAGGCCATTTTTTAGGGCTAAAATCTATATGGACATCACCAAAACTCTCCTAACGAGTTTTTGGATGGCTAGGCTAAATTTGTCTAAGGTCTAAATAAATTTCAAGTATGAACGAATTCAAGATGCTTACTGTTTAAAATATGATGTTCTTGGCCATAGCAAGAAGAATTGTAACAGACCTGCAGCTATTGCTAATTGGAATCATCAAAAGCCTATGTATCTTCTTGGGTTGGGAGTCAACAGACCGGGTTAGATTGTTGAGATGGAGATTCCCGAAACATAAGTTGAAATAGATCTATGAGAGAATGAGATGCAGCCAATCAATCAAGGCCAGATGCTGCATGGAGCGGCAGAACATGTTCACGCAGCAGTGATAAACCCAATATTGATGATTTCTCTTGTGCTTAAATTAGAGGTTTCATTAATATTAACTCACATAAATAGCTAGTGAATGAACATCTTTATGAATTCATCCTTAATTGTGCCTTAAATGAGAAAATGCATGTTTTTAAGCTTTAAATTGCAAATTTAATTCTACTTCCATTCCATTCAATGCCTTGCTATGTTTGTTAAGTGTTTGAAGCTTTATTAGGAAGTAAGGATGACTTGGAAGGAGTGAAGAAAACATGCAAAAACGAAAATTTTACAAAGAAGCAAAAATGAGAAGATGAGAAAATGAGCTATAGTCATCGGATTGGAGCAAACTTAGACTCTTTGGAAATAAGAATTTCATATCTACAACTTTCATGTTGAAGACCCTTTCCAGTTTTAAATGATTCTAGGTGGAATTCGCGTATAAAGATTGGTGTGCTGAAAGTTGCTAATGTTGTCAATCCTGACTTCTTCTCACTAATTAGGTCATAACTTGAGCTAAAGATATCCAAATGCCATGATTCAAATGCCATTTGAAAGCTAATATTTAGAGCTTCAAGATGGTATACATATGTCTATATGAATATTTGGTGCCTCTGCCAGTTGCGTGCACAACTTGCGTTGTGTACCCAACTTGAGTTTTCACTTTCTACGAGTTGCGTGGGCAACTATAGTTGTGTACGCAACTCACCCTGCACATGACTCATTAAAAATTCACGTGACACACTTAAAGAGGAGCTCATGTGGGTCAATTTTTACACCATTTTGAAGCATTTGGAGGCCCAATTAAGAGGGAAACAAGAGGGAATCACTCATATGAGATTTAAGGGGATCAAATCAAGTTTTTATCTAGTTTTTCATTAGGTTCCTATATTCATCTTTTAGTGAGAGAAACTCTAACTTCTCTCTAGAATTTTTAGTTTCAATTTCAATTCTCTCTTCAATTCTCACTTCCAATTGTTCTTAGGATCCATACTTGTTCTAGTTTACTTGTTGATTTCCCTTTATAATTACTATAGTCATCTTTATTGTTTTTGTTCTTGAATTAGTTATTGTTACTTGTGAATTTTACTTTGATTAATGGATTTTGAGGTATTTTCATGAATTGATTGTGTTTGTTATTATCATTCTTGCATTTAGTATAAATCTATATTAGTGGGTAGTTGTTGATTGTTGATTTTCTCTTGATTAATAATGTTTATTTTCTATGCACACCAAGTGTTTGATATTTTGCTTAGCTTATTTATGGAGTAGATTTTCATTCCTTGGTTATGAGTTGACTACATGGATGCATTTGAGTCACCTTAGTATTATTTGTATGATAATTGAGAGTGGTTTGTGTTGATTTAGATACCATTAACGCTAGATTATCATTAATTCTACAATGATTAGGACTTATGAGCAAAGATGGATTATTCTTGTGTTCATTAACGCTAATTAGTGTCTTAATGCATAAACTTGGAATTATAGCTATGAATCAACCAAATTGACTCTTCTCATCAAAGTGACAAGATTGGTGAGAAGTTCACTCTAGGATATTATCTATGTTTATAGGTGACAAGGATGATGTAATCCATAAAAACCATGACCAAGCTACTTTAATTGCACTTGAATTAGTTTCTTGATTGCTTGCTTATCTCTACTTTCATTTGTTGCTTAGTTTATCTCTTGCGTTCTAGTTATTCTTTGTCTTACTTGTTTATGAATTGTTGCATTTAATTTCCTTGTATGATTTACATTCATGCTATTGTAGTTCTTAGTAGAAAACTCTCATACCCCCATACTTTCTTAGCTAGTTTTAGTCCTTTGTAGTGATCATAAGTCCAAGGGAGAACGACCCGAGACGAAATACTCTCGGTTATTATTGTTTTGCATTGTGACATCTTTTCTAAATTTGTTCACTCTTTGACTACCGGTTGAGTTATATTTACAACGTGAACATGACTTGATTTCTAAGGAAGAAATTCTCAACCGGTCTTAGGGAGTACATCAAGCAGCTAGTGAGGTAAATAACGAGCATAATGAGAGGGATAAACACTTACTTGGGGATAACATCACTAATCACCTCATCAGGGGCATGGAAAGCAAGAGAGAAGCTCACTTTACTAATCAGCCATGCCAAACATGCGTGAGGGCGGAGAGCAGAATCAAGGTCATGCAATACAAGGCCTCAACATTCCACCGAAGCATCATGCACATGAAGCAATAGAGACTGATAGTTATGATAAAAAAAATAATTGTTTTTTATGTGTCAATCAATAAATGCCAAATGCAGAGTTTAACACAAGTTCAACTCAACAGGTTGTTAAAGATATTGGCAAAGATATAGCTTGGGATTTGAATGATGTTGCTGCAACTACTTCTCAACATGAGAATGCAAACAATAAATGCTTGCCTATAAAAGAACTACTTAAGGAAGCTTTCAAAAATATTTAGCATAACAATAATAACATGTATGATGCTAATTTGTGAATGAATTTGGTTCGGCTAAATATATTAGTTCACAAATATTAATGAAACGTTATTAGCATGTTTACAATCAAGGAAATTAATGATAGATGGTAGATATAATGACAAGAAGAAAGAATAGAAACTTCATGAATTAGGATTTAAACTTCGACTAAATATTATTTAGATTGCAAATACTATTTTGATCGGTAAGATAGTTGCTGAAAATTAAAATCATCCCCAAAGTCTTTTTTTCCTTCAAATTCATCTCCATGGTTCATGATTCTTTGAAGAGTAATTAATGTGAACATTAATTCTAAAATGTGGTAATAGTAGCACTAAATATTAGCTTTGTTAAAAAAAAGTAAAATTTGTGAAAAATGAAAGAAAATATTCATAGTTTTTTAATATTGATAAATTATAGTTTATATGGCATTATCTCTTTTCTTGTTGTAAGAAATCTCAAGTTCAAGCCACACCTACCTCAGCTAATAAAACAATAAAAAAAATAATTTTTTTTGGAAATTTATAAAATTTACCCATGCATAAAAGATAAAAAATACCAATAAGTGAATCCCACCACCTATATTGCTCTTATTATTCTCTCTATCACCAACAACAAAATGTTGCAGCATCTTGGGTGTTTTACCATCTTATTTATCAAACGTGTGAAATTTCTCATGAAAGTGGAATAGGGGTTA
Source organism: Stylosanthes scabra (assembly GCA_036250425.1). NCBI lineage: Eukaryota > Viridiplantae > Streptophyta > Magnoliopsida > Fabales > Fabaceae > Stylosanthes > Stylosanthes scabra. Next base: position 28,315 of record JASCZI010181799.1, read on the forward strand.
TAGTGGATCTAAAATCAGAATCAGCTGCCTTAGGAAATTCGGAGCCACCACAACGACACTTGATGACTTTGAGCTGGGCGTCACGAATTTGGACTGGATCTTGGTCTTGATGGCTTCAAGCCAATCGAGGAGATCACAGAGGTTGGATATGTGGGGGAAGTGGTGGCTTTCGATGATCTTCTCGAGGGCTTCAACATAGGTATCTGATACGCTCCGATCTCGGCAAGTGCACCGAATCGTATAAGTAATACCACGGTGAAGTGGGTATCGTTCCCACGAGGAATAAAGGACCAAGCAATACTATCTTCCAATTATACTAATCAGATTAGAATAAAAACTTGGAGAAGAATGATGATGAATTCGAAAACTAAGAAACAAATAAGAACAGAGAACGGAAATTTACTTGTGATTACTATGATGGAATAAGGTGTTAAGAGCTTCGGAGATGTTTTTCCCTTGAGGCCAATCCATACATTCGAATACTAATTCTAGGTTCTCAGTTATTCAGCACAACGAATCTAGTGTAACTAAGCCCTAATCTCTTAGTAACTTAGTTTCTATTTACCTAATCAAAAGCTAATCTCTTAGTCAATCAATCAAATAAATAGGTGAAGATCTAAATTAGATTCAAATCCTTATGAGTCTCAAAAGTGATCCTAGATTAGATTAAATGTCACTCTATCCAAACTAGTTCTAATCCAATTTTAACTCAGAGAATTATAGTTGCATAACAATTAGCTGACTATCTCTAGTTAGACCTAATTGATTATGTGATTCAATTTCCAGCTAGCATAAACTAATAGATCTCTCAATCTAATTAATCTAGCCCTAGACAAGTTAAGAACACCTCTCAGTGATTCTAAACTATTAGGATGAAGAATAGAAAATTAAATCATGCATAGAAGATAACTGAAAATACCTCAATGAATTAACAAACGAATGTACACAAAAGACTACCTCATGCTGGGGAACAGAGCTTCTCACCCTTAACAATGGAGTAGTTTAGCCTTGCATAATGAAAACTAGATCTAAGAATTATGAAAAACGTCTATGCTGAAGTCTTTAACCCTAATGGTTAAGTTACTTCTTATACCTATCCAAATTAAAATTAAAATTCAAATTAAAATCTAATCATATCCTAATCTAATCCTAATCTTATCTCCTAAAATTACAAGCCCTTATCTTCTTCTCTTGAGTCTTCAATCAATCATATCTTTAATCTTCCAATTATGCCCTTGATTAATGAGTGAAATTAATGCCTAATGACTTGGATTGGAATGGCAATTAACGGATTACTGGAAGTGATATTTTGGCTCCCACGTATGGCGTGCATCACCCACGTATAACGTGGGAGTTCTGCCAAATCTTGCCTCTCCACGCAAAAGCTCACGTACGACGTCATTGCCTCACGTATGACGTGGGGAGAGTCACGTATAACGTGTACTCTCTGTTGAAGTTGGATTTGTGGGTTTTAATTCCCACGTATGACGTGAGAGTCCCACGTATAACGTGGGCTCTCTGTCCAATCTTGCACTTTTTGATTTAATTCCCACGTATGACGTGAGCTCTCCATGTTATACGTGGGCTTCAACACTTAGTTAAATCTCTCTTTTGTCCTCTGCTTCGTTTTCCTCTACTTCAATCCTCTTTGTTTGATCTTTAATCATCTAAAATCTTTTGTGAAACACTCTATAAACATAAACAAAACTCAAAGAACATTAAGTTTGTTTGATTGACAAATTGAGAGTATAAATCACAAGAATAATCACATAATTAAAGAGGAATTGAAACTAAAAATAACCCAAGATGCACACGCATCAGTATCTTCATTGACTATTGTGAGATTCGTGACAGGGAGCCTAACTTCAATTACTATAGAAAATGACTGATAAACCCATATTTATTGGTTTATTTTATGCTTAAACTGAATGTTAAATCATTTTCTTATGGCATATAAAACAATTTTTGCATACCTAAGTGTTATTTGTTATGTTATGTCTTCTTTCAACTGAACTGATTTGTATTTCACACTTGACACTGTTGAATAGTTGAATTGCATTGTTTTTCTTATAGTGACTTCTTGTTTCTTTGGCTAGTGTGTGAATTCCACCGCTTGCATTTCAAATTCACACTATTCCCCTTATAAGTCACTATTTCCATTTTCCGCAATTCAATTTATTCAGAGTTTTGATGAATTTGATTTATTCTAAGACTCTTTGTGCTTCTTGCGTAGTTGAGTTATCCATTCTTCCACTTTATATTTGGGTCTCAATTAGTTGTTTCTATCTTTGAATTTCATACTCTATATTCATATTTTATGGTTGTTCTTCTTACCTTTTCTAGACTAAAACTTTCAGGATAAATCGTGAAGGTAAGACAACTACTAAGGCTCCCACTTCTGTTGCAGCCTGATGAGGAGGTTTTTGATGATAAATTTCATATTTAATAGGATACCCTCATCAATAATTTTTCATATATTTACTAGTGAATGACCATGGTTTCTATCTTTTGCTAGGAAATGATTATATGTTAAATTAGCCTTCAAGATGCATATAAATTGCTAAATCTTCTCCCCCTTTGTGCAATGATATGTTTTCTAGTATATTTCAGAATTATAAGGGTTGAGAAAAGCATGAGAAAAGGCTAAGAAGAACACTGGGAGCAAGAATGGTTTAGAGAAAGCATGCAAAAGTGGAGATTTCACAAAAAGGAAGAATGCGAAGCGGAGAAATGGATCTATAGTCATCGGATTGGAGAAACCTTGGACTCTTTGGAAAGATGAACTCAATGTCTAACACTTTCGAAGATCAGTGCGCAGAAATTCTCCTAATGCTGTCAATCCTGACCTCCTGTCACTATTTTGATCATAACTTGAGCTACAGAGGTCCAAATGACTTGTTTCCAAAGCCATTGGAAAGCTAACATCCAGAGCTTCGCAACGATATACAATAGTCCATATGAAAATCGAAGTTCGCCACCCTATTCTTAATGACGAAGTCTACGTCGAGGGCACGGGCACGCGATGGACATAGGGCGGGCGCACCATTCCGTGCTATCCACTCAATTTGAAGGCTAAAAAGGGAATTTCAAGCCAGGTTGATGCATATAAATAGAGGGATGCTACTGATACGCTCTGATCTTGACAAGTGCACCAAATCGTTCAAGTAATACCACGGTGAAGTGGGTATCATTCCCACGAGGAATAAAGGACCAAGCAATACTATCTTTTAGTTATATTAAGCAGATCAAGAATAAAACTTGAGAGAATGGTGATGATTGAACACGAAAACAATGAGTGAAAAAGTGCAGAAATATTACTTGAGGAATTAATCAGTGGAATGAGTTGTTAAGAGCTTTGGAGATGTTTTTCCCTTGAGGGCCAATGTATACATTCAATCAAAATTCTAAGGTTCTCAGTTATCAAGCACAACGAATCTTGTGTAACTAAGCCCTAATCTCTTAGTGACTCAGTTTCTAATTACCAAATCAACAGCTAATCTTTTAGTCAATCAATCAAATAACTAGATGAAGATCTAAATCTGATTTTAACCATTATGAGTCTCAAAAGTGATCCTAGATTAGATTACATGTCACTATATCCAAACTAGTTCTAATCCAATTTTAACCCACAGAATTTTAGTTGCATAACAATTAGCTTGACTATCTCTAGTTAGACCTAATCATCATGTGATCTAATTTCCAGCTAGCATAAATCAATAGATCTCTCAATCTTATTAACTTAGCCCTAGACAAGTATAGAACACCTCTCAGTGATTTTAAACTATTGGGATGAAGAACGGAAAATTAAATCATGCACAGAAGAGAACTGAAAATACCTCATTGAATTGATAATTGAATGTACATAATTGACTACCTCATGATGGGTGAACAGAGCTCCTCACCCTTAACAATGGAGTAGCTTAGCCTTGGATAATGAAACTAGATCTAAGAAAAATAATCTGTGCTGAAGTAAAAAGTGTTTAACCCTAGTGGTTAAGTTACTTCTTATACCTATCCTAATTAAAATTCAAATTCA
>JASCZI010181800.1:0-16658 GCA_036250425.1 Stylosanthes scabra
ATATATATATATATATATATATATATATATATATATATCATTGGTAGAAAATAGATGATAGATGTCCTGGCATAAAATCATGGATAAGATATGGCAATAAGATGTTTCATAGTTTAATCTGACTTTAGCTAAAGTAGAAAATTGATAAAGATTTTGTCTAGGCTGAAAATGCGACTGAGCACTAAGCTCTTCCGAGCTTAGTGAGGTCTTGGCCGAAATTGAAAATTGTTAAAGCATCTATTTAGATCACAACTGTGGCCGAGTACTAAGGTCTCTCAAGCTTAGCGAGACCTCATCCGAAGTTTGAAAATTGAAAAAGGAATTTGTTCGGATTGCAAGTTTGACGAGCACTGAGGTCTCCCAACCTTGGTGAGACTTCATCCGAAGTTGAAAATTGAAAAAGGTTATTTTTTAATCATAACTATAGCCGAGCACTAAGGTCTTCCGAGCTTAGTGAGAATTCAGCCGAAGTAGAAAATTGATAGGAATTGTAAAGAAGAATATTGTAAATCGGTTTAGCATATGTAATCAAATCATAGAAGCTTTTTCCGAGTTTATTGTTATTATTGACGAATTATATGGAAGAGTAGAGTTGTAATATTGTTAATTTTTTGTTTCTAGTGTTGATGTATTCAACTAAAAATGAGATAGATATAAATTTAGGCATGAATAGTACTTGAGTAGCATGTATATGCAAATTATAGAAATGATGGAGATATGACAAAGAAGATTTGTTGAAATAGAAAATTGAAGAAGATCTTCTAAAAGATCGCAAGATTAGGTTAAAAATGTCAAAACAGTTGAGAATTTCATGAACCTTAGCATACATCATATACGAATTGCAAAAAAATGGAATTATAACGGAAAATTTGTTAAAATAGAAAAGTAATCAAAATCATGGAGAGGATTGTCAACTTCAATTAAGAGTTTGTATGCAGTTCCACATTTGTGAACCCTTATAGCAGGAACTGACCTCTAAAATTAAATGAGCTCTTCTAGCATATTTTAGTTGGAAGAAAAGTGGTCCTAACCAACATCCCAACCAGGGAGAGTTGAAGTTGTTCGTTATCGGTCATGTTTCAGTTATTGATCATTATTATTCAAAGGTAGAGACCGGGTTATAACAATGAGAATAACAAGATATCAGTAATGAAGGAAAAAACATGTTAGAAAAATTGATAAGTTATAAACGTGTTTTAGCAGTTTGGGAAACCATTCTGGCCGAGGTATAAAGATGTAAGAAAATGAAAGAAAGTAAATAGTTGGTAATCTAGAAAGCCAATCAGGACGAGGTATAGCACTAAGTATCTGCCGAACTTAGTATAATGTTGGATGAGCATTGTAATTGACAAATGATGATGATAATAATAACAACAATGATGGTGCATAATAGTCATGTATAAAAGATATGAAAAAGTGTAAAGATATATAATAAATTAAAAAGCCGACATTAGTAGTTTTAGAATGAGAATATGGCCGAGGTATGACATGAAGGTGAGGTTATTTTAACCTCGGCCAAGGACAGTAAATGATAATGATAATTATAGTCGTACATGTTGGTCATGCATATGATATATAGAAATACAGTAATAAGGAATGAGACAGTAAATAAGTAATAGTTGTTACGGAATGCTTATATGGCCGAGCTTAGTATGTCCTCGGCCGAGTTAGAAGATTGATAATGATTGTAAGATATATAAGAAAGAAATCATATTGAAAAACGTTGTATATGGATTGAGTAATTTGGAAATAGACTAATTGATGTTACCCGAGATGGTGCCGAGGTATAAGTCATCTGTGTGGACCCTAGAGATGTTTCCATCTTTGGCGGTGAGTGTTAAACTGTAACTCTCCAGAAACAAGAGTAGGCATGAGTTGTACTTATAACTAGGGTGAGATCCGTATAGGATTTGAATTATGGTCACTTTTGACTTGGTGAGTATAGTTATCGCAACTGAACTATAAAGTCTGCTGTGAGTTAGCCAGGTATTCGATTTGTTATAACTGAATTATAACCCTTAGGTCAAATAGAAGTCAGTAAGGTTGTAAAATATGTAATAATGTGATAATTTAAAGTAGAAAATAGGATGGAAGAGTTGTTAGATGTACAGAAGTTGTGAAATGAGTTCATATAAATTGGAAAAACAATTCAGTTTGAATTATTCATTAGAAGCAATGCCATTCAGATTGTGTATAGTCAGAAAAGAAATTTCATTGAGCATGTATAACCGTGTTTAATGACATTTGTATGTAAATTATATGTTCGGAATTCATGTGTGATAAATGGAGTAAGAGTTCGGTTAACCTTATTATATTAGTTTTCAAGTGAAAACATATGTAGAACTAGGTTTGAAGTATTTGAATAAGTTCAGAATACACCTCCCTTTTAGCGGAGTTTTGTTGAGTTCGTTCCTAGCATGCTAGGTTATCTGAGTGATAGTTTGGTTAGATCTGTGGTATGATAGGATGAACTTTGTAAGAATGCCGACCTATAGATGGCCTTGTGGCGGTCATAGCCCCTGACATCATTTGTTTCAAACTCAAAAGAAGTAGTTGTATAGTGATAGATAATAATGCATCTAAAGTGGGGAGTTGAAATTCAAAAATTGAAATCATAGAAAATGTTGCGTAAAGCATTGTAACATGCATAACTGAGTTATAGAATTAATGTCGAGCTATAAATTAGCATAAAATGGACATTGTAAAGCATAATGACATGTATAACAGAATTGAAAATTGATATTGCTGAGTTGTTAAATATGTTTGCCGAGCCATAAACTAGCATGGCCGAGGTGTTTACATGGCTTCATGGTTACGGAGGAGAGGTTAGTAATACTTGATTAGAGGCAGAGTATTTTGGAGCAGTTTAATAGGATAAGGTTTATATTCCTTATATGATTTACTTTGTTTGAATTTTTAGAAAAGTCAGTAAATAACAATAGAAAATAGTGATAGTAGAGGTGATCAGCAATTATTCCTTAAAAATAGAAAAATACAACAACATAGAATAAAGCAGATCATGGATGAGCTATTTTAGCATAATGGTTATCAAGTCCTAGGCTTGTTTCTGTTTCAGAATTGTAATGGAGATATTTATTTCTTTTCTGTTGACAAGAAATACACAACATAAATTTAAAAATTAAAAATTGAAATAGAGATAAAGATGATCAACAGTGACCACTTATTCCTTAAAAGTAAGAGGTGCAACAAAATAGAGCAGAAAAGATCATGGATAAACTATTTAGTGTGGCAGTTATTAAGTTCTTATTATAAGGATTGCTTTTAATTGTCTCATAATTATTATGTATATATTTATTTCATGAAATAGAAATAAACAACAGAAGTTAAAAAATTGAAAATTTAAATTGGTCTAATGATAATGAACAGTTATGCATGTGAAAGCATAAATATAGAACAAAAGTAGAACATGAATCATGGTCGTTCATGAAGATGACAGTTATAAGGGTTTTGTTTAGAAAGCTCATATTAGGGCTGTGACGAATGCTTAATTGTGAACAAAGATTGTGAACAAATAATTATTTCTAGATGAACATAATGTGATACTGTTAACTTTTTCCTTTGTTTGCTTGTTGAAGCAAGAGAGTATTTTGGATTTAGATAAGCTCTTCCGGCACACTTCGGTGGGAAGATCACTAGTGATCATGGCGAGTAGCCTCACCAAAGAACTCTTTTTTTCTTTGTTAACTATAATGTGGATAGTTGAGAAAGAATTCCGAGGATAGTTGACGGCTTGGCAGAGCATATTCAAAAGTTGTGAATTGCAGAAATAGCATAAACATAACCGGTGAGTTCATCATAAAGAAGAAAACAAAACGGAATAGGATTTCGTAAAGATCGTAAAGTTTGGTTGAATAATTAAATGCAATTTAATGTTTAAAAAACCTCAACGGAGCAGAAATTATATTCGGCTCCATGGTTAGTAGTATGATGGTTGGTCTTCATTTCAAAGGAAGACCAGCGCAGGTTGCAAGGAGGTCACCGAGACTAGCGGTTCAGCACTGCTCGGCGTGGCTCCATTATTAATTCGTCTCCATGCTTTTAACTCCTATAAAAGAGAAGAAAAACAAGAAAGAAAATGGGGATCCTTAATGTTCGGCCCCACGGTGGGCGCCAATGTTCTGGTGTGGAAATGGGGGATGAGCTATAGCTTGGTCAACTCAGGGATGAGCTGGTGAGCTCCTTCGGAGGAGAAGATGTGCTCGAATAGGAGAGATATAGCTCGGCCTCCACACGAACGCAAGAAATGTACTTCAATTCTTCAAGGAACGGCGGGCGGGTGGACCTGTAAGGCCACTCCGACGCTCAAGTCAGAAAGGGAGAACACTTATGAGTTTAAGTGAGAAGATGGAGAAGAAAACATACCTGACTTAACATAAGCTATGCCTATTTATAATGAACATTGATCAGATTGGAAGGAGACTTCTTGAGTCTGTTAGGGTTTGTTCGGCGTATTCTGAACTTGTAGTTAGTCAAACGTTTTAGCCGAGGATGTTATCATTAATATGAGCACGTGTTCTATTTAAAGATAAATTAGAGTTTTGATGAGTGTACTCGTCGGCGCAGGTTGAAATGAGTTCGGGTTGGGCCTAACACTTCTTAGCCGATTTATAGGGTTTGCATATGCTGAGCTATAGTAGGCCGAGCTATAGTAGGCCGGATCAAAAACATTCCTAAACTTAGATGTATATAGTTGATAACATCTAGAACATTAGTTGATCAGGGATTTATTAACATTTTAAAATTATATAGTTAATTAAATTTGTAATTTATTATCATATTATAATAAAATTATCATTATATTTAGATTATACCTGTAGCAATCAACTTATTTTCGTGTAATTAGTCGTCCTAATATTGTCATGAAATATAAAATTTTAGTCTAAAGGGTCAAATAATATTAGTTAAAAAAATAATCAAGTTGCATTATATAAGACATTTTTATTCTACAGATAATCTTATAATTTAATAACATGTAATTTTTAAACAATATTATGTTTGAAATTGAAGAAATTTCCTCAATTTGAAAAGATTTAATGTGCAATTGTACTAATAATTAACAGTAAGATTTTATTTTATTTGAATGTGCAAGGCACATTTATAATAATGCGCAATTGTATGAATTATAATATGGTTGGTACTAAAATTTTCGTACTTTGTTAATAAAATACAATATTATTTTTAAACTAAAATATTCTAAATTATTCAAAGATTTTATTAAAAAATAATTATTTGAGATTATTTTATTTGAAAGAAATAGTAGTAACAAATAAATTTTTAATAAGTCAATAAATTGTTTACATTCGCTTTTAAATATTATATTAGTAATAAACAATAAAAATAAAAATAAACAATATAAGTTGAAAAAGAAATAACCATGCTAATAAATTAAATAATAGTTATATATGCTGGTTTGAACAAATTTCAAAATTACTGTAATATGATAAAATTTTAAACATACAGAATGATAATAAATAATTTGATATGACGGATAATTTTATTCTTAAAAACTTTTCAAAAGTATGTAATATATTATGATGAATAAGTTTTGAATATTGTTATTTTTATTTTTTAATGTTCTTTTAAAACATTCAAACATAAATTAATATATATTTTTTAACGCACAATGGTTACCAAATATAATTTTATCAAAATTATAGTCTATAGTTGATTTGGTGAGGATAAGGTAAAGTTTGATAAGAGCAACATTATTTATATTGAAATGATTATAATTGACAATGAGGTTAATATATTTTGCAATTGAATGAGTATATGTGGCCAATATAACACATAGCCAATAATAAACAACAATGAATAACATTGAAATAGATAGAGAGAGAATCAAAAAGAGGGAGAAGCAGAGAGACCCATCCTCACCACGTACGCCGCCGCGCTTTTACTAGTGTCCTCTCGACTGTCAAAAAACTCGTCGCCAGCACAAAACTCCATCACAAAGGTGAAGGTTCACGTCGTCTTCGTAAATCGCCACTACTTCCCGCCAGATGTCTTCTATGTCCACGACGGTGTGAAGTTTTCGCATGGAAATTGACTTGAGCTTCGACAACAAACGATGTGCTCAATTTTGTTTTGGTTTTCTGTGTGCGGCTTTTGTGCCTTCTATGCGTGGCTTTTGCTCTTGTTATGTGTGAAGCAGCAACAACAATGATGAACCTTCTTTTATTTTGTCCTGGATGATCAGATTTAATATTCTGGACGATCACTTTCTGTGTTTTGGATGATCATATTTTATAATTTTGGATGTTCAATTTTATTAGTTTGGATGATCAATTTTTGTTGGTCATTATTGGCTAATAATATATTTGCTACCTAGCATTATTGTTTGCAATTATTAATTCTATAATTTTTTTTAGTTTTTTAATGTACAAATTGTTTCAAAGTTTTATTATTAATTTTTAATAATTACCAAATTATTATGGGATAAGAATTTCTAAGCGTTCGTCTTAATTCGTTGTATGATTCTTGATATTTATGTTCTCTATTTTTATATTATAATGTTTTTACCAGATAATGATATATTATTATGTAGTTTATATGCATTTTCATTTGTCTCTTTATGAATTTTTTTTGTACTATCTTCAAAATTATCAACTACATTAATAGGTTAGTTTTTTTACAGTTTAATTATGTTGATCGGTAACTATATATATTTTTTGATGATTGCGGTGACTTTCATTTGACAGCCTAGCTTCTTTATAGTTAAATTATTATTATTATTATTATAAATTAGCAAATGTATATATAATCTCTATGTATATTTACGTCCGTGTAGGTTGACTTTTGAAAAAAAAAATTTATATTTATATCTTATTTAAAATATTTTTTATTAATAGAAATTATTTTTTCTTTTATTTTTTTAAAAAGCAACACATTGTTATTTTCTTAAAAAAATACATAATTTAATGAATTGGATTTTATAAACGTTTAGTTTTTTACTTAATTTTTTTAAACATTGATTTGGTGTGATTTGAGTATGATTTAGTTTTTCAATTTTTGGGTTTTTTTAGCATCCCTGCATACCATGCCCAGGGGTAAATAATTACAAGGACAATCCCAACAACTAAAACCCAAGACCAAAAAAAAATTCCCAACCACTAAAACAAGGTAGTATACCAAAATAAAACAAAATAAAAATAAAAAGTACATCTTATGATCATACCCCCAAATATGTAATGCACTGAGTAAGTAAAAAGCAATAAGGAAAGTTTCCAAAACTGAAGCACGTGTTCAGGATAATAAATCTGAATTCCCACCCAAATCAAGTACAATTCTTAGAAAAGATCAGATGACAAAATGGTATACCACAGGTGATAAGTCTCAGCACTCAGCACTTCACAAGAATAGATGGCATGAAAATGGCATGTTAAAATTAAATGTTTTCATAAAAAAGAAACTATTCCGTATCATGCTGTTATTATGAGCTAAGGTGAAAATTGAAAAGAGTTGAAAGAGAAAATTGAGATTTGAGAGCGAACTTACCTTTGTAAGGAAGAGATGAGAAATTGCAATGAAACACAAAATTGGGGTGTTTGAGTAAAGAAAGGGAAAATGAGGATTATTTATTTCAGTTGAAAGGGAAAACGCGTTTATTTAACGGCCAAAAACAAGGAAAAAAAAAACAGGTGGGAAATTCGAAGTGTAACTGTGTAAAAACTAAAAACAAAAATAGAGACTCCAAGAAATACAAAATTTATGAATTGGGTGGCTTGTATTTTGCTTAAAAAAATTGTTTTAAAATTAAAATTTTAATTAAAAAGATAAAATTATTAGAGAAAAATAAAATTGTTTCTTTAAAAATTCTAAAATATTTATTTAAATATTAATAAAAATATAAAAATATCCATTTAGTATAAAAAAAAACTACTTAGACATCAAAATCAACCAAAAAAAATTAGTCATTATACATTTATTTTATGGTTAAAATGTTAAATGTTTGGACGCATAACTAGTGGAAAATTCTCTAAAATAAAATAAAAAAGTTATTATTTTTCAAACAAAATTATTATATCTTTAATTGCTGAGATTCCATTATTTTAAAGTCGTACACGTAGTTGCTCAATGTCAAAGCGAACTACAACCAACTTACCACAAATAGCAAATCATAAGAATTACTATTTTTCAATTATGATGTATGTTTTTTTTTTTTCTCAATTATGATGTATGTACTATTTGAATTCATTTTTTATTTAATTCAATTCCAACTATTTTGATTTGGATTGGATAAATTTATATCTTAATTAAATTTTAAATTTTATAATTTGAAATTTTGTAATTAATATTTTTGAAAATCAAATAATATTTTCATTAAAATTTATACTTTTGAAACTTTGTAGTTTATATAGGGACTTGTGACTAGAGAGAGTGAAATTCAAAAAATAGTTTGAAAAAATAATTGTGATTTAATGTGAACAAATTAACGTGATTTCCCTCGGCTAGTTGCAGTTAAGACTTAGGAGTTGAAAAAATCGCTTTAACTTCAAGTGATAAGGTGGCCTTGTAAATAAAAAATGGTAATTTAGAGAGATAAGGGATATATAATATTTGAAATTTGAGGGTAGATGAAAAACAAAATTATCAAAAAAAAAGGGATAATTTAGTAATATACTAACAATAGAATAAACCACCAAAATTGTTCTTAAAATTTTTAACTATTAATAAAATCAAATTATTCTTAACTGTTTTACCGATAAAATATCTTTCATTATTTGAAAACGTGACAGAAATATTATAAATTGAATATTTATATCATGTTTTTAAATAATTGAGGGATTTTTCTGCTAATAAAACTCAAAATATTTTTATCAGCTTTTAAAAAAAATTGGGGCAAAATTAGTGGCTTACCTTGTAATAATATTTTTGCTAATGTTAAATATATATTTATTTTTTTAATTAAATTCAACCAAGTCATTTATTTTTATACTAAATAAAAAATATTTCGATGTAAAATATTATAAAAATTAGCACCGAAATAATATTTTATTTGATATCGAAATAATTTTTTAAATAATATAAAATAAATAATTTGATTGGACTTATTTAAACAAAATAGATATACACTTAAAATTATTAAAATACTTTGTAAAGAATAAAAAATTAAAATGATCGCTCCTCCATGCGGGGCTAATGATGACGGAGAAGAATAATTTGGTTCTCCTCCTGCATTTGTTTTCTTGGTTTTTTAATTTGTTAACTGGTGCTTAGTCTTTTCATTTACAGGGTATTTTAGAGTTTTAATTTTTCTTAAAAAATTCGTGTAAATTAAAATAAAAATAAAAATAAAATGTATGAATTATAATGAATGGTGATTAAATTCTTAAATATATAACATAAATTTAAATTAAAATAAGATTTTTCTATGTCATTAAAACTTTAAACTTATGGTTCAAATAAAAATATTTGAAAATAAAAATATTTGAATGTAATAATTTATAGGATAAATTTAGACGTACATGTATTTATGCATCGATCCATATATTTACACATCTAATAGACTTACGCGCTAAACACAAAAATAATAAAGTTTAGCATATAAATTTTGAGCACAAAAATAATAAAAATAAAAATTATTTTATTGGGATGAATATCTAAATACATGGAGATTTACCCTAATTTATAACACTACTTAATAAAATAAAAGGTGAAATTCATTACAGGGCCTTACTTACTAATAACACACCATCAATATTGACTTAATAAGATGTCCCAGTTTTATTTTTTTTTAAAATAATTCATCTCTTCAATAATTAATTATAATAAGAAATTATCTATACATTAATAATAAAAGGTGTTTTAATTGCACTAATTGTGTCATTTAAAGAAATAATTTTTTCATTATATATTTGATTTTTAATTATACAAATTACTTTTTTCATAAAAAAAAGAGTGATAGATAATTTTGAAAGAGAATTATATGTAACTACTAAATTGCTAAATTAGTAACATGTAGTTCTTTAAATAATATAAAAATTAATTATTAAAATATCTTTCATTATACGGTGAAAATAGAATACAAATTTTACAAATAAATTTAATATATAAAATAAACCAATCTATCTATAAAAGATTATATCAGCAATAAAACAAAAAAATTAGTCTTAAGGTTATGAGTTTGAGTATTAAATATAGCAAAGTATTTTTTATAAATATATAATAAAAATACTTTAGAAAAAAAAATTTGTATATCAAACTCCTGTGACAATTTAAAATAAATATTAATCAAGTATTTTTTTTATTTGCACATAAGAGATTAGGAATAACACAAATCAAATATAATAATAAAAAAAATAATTCTTTAAATGACACCTTATTGCAATTAAAACACTTTTCTTTTAACAAATTCATTAATGTATAAAATATAAATAGTTGCTTATTATAATTAAATGTTGAAGAGATAAGTCAACAAAAAAATGTTGAAGAGATTAATTATTCAAAACAAAAAACAAAATTTAGGGCATTTTAGTATCTGAATATTAATGGTGTGTTATTAGTAATATAAAGATGTGTGATTAGTTGCATCCTAAAATAAAAAAAATCATTATTATTATTATTTAAATATTGAGAAAGTCTTAGTAATCAACATTTTTGATAACCCATAATAACCAACAAAACTAAAATATAATATTTTTTTTTAGATATTATCTTTTATGAATTGGACTTCTTTTATTTTATTGGGATTCTATCTCCTGTTGATTATTATTGATTAAGTTTATTGACTTCCTAACAGATAAATATTTTAGGTGATTTTTCCTAATATTAAACTGATATTTATTATTTTTAGAAATGCATAATGTTTATAGGATTTTCTACGTTAAGAAGAAAAATTGTATTTAAATTTATCGAATTTTGAAACTCAAAAAATTAAGGGGCATTGTAACATCCACCGCATGAGTTATTCAATGATTCTTTTCTTATGTGTTAATACAATTTTAATTAAAAATAATTAGACTAAGTGTTATTCAATAAACAATGAATTGAAAGTCAAATTATTTGTTAAAGTTCAACCGGAGTAAAATTGAACCGGAGTAAATTTTTATAAAACGTGTATATGGTCGTTCTAACTATGTGCTTTTTTTTTTTTTTTTTAATAATTTTATATGAACAAGTGGTTTTGGTCAACCAAGTGCAATCAAGTAATTTATTTCTATGCTAAATAGAAGACTATTTTGATGTGAAATAAAATTTTATTTAGATGCATTTTTTTAATGCTATTTGATACCGAAATAATATTTTATTTAGTATAGAAATAAATCACTTGAATGCACTTAATTGACTAAAATCACTTGTTCAAATAGCATTATCCTTTTTTTTTTTCCAAAAAAGTTCTTCTTCTTCTTTCACCTCCTCCTCCTTCTCCTCATTTCTCACTGCCTTCCTCATCCTCATCTTTGTCATCGTCATCATCTTATTCTTTCTCTTTTTCTTTGATATATTAAATCGAAATAAATAATTAAATATAATTTAAATATATAAATAAATAGAATTGAAATATAATATTTTATTCTTTTTGATATATCTAACCAAAATATTCTGTTAAGTTAGAACAAAAAACAACAAACAACAAGAAATTGGATTTCCTACTTTACATATCAACAACATGAATATGAATGCTAATTGATTAAAAAAACATTAAAATATGTATGTTATTAGGAGGAATAAATAACAAAATTATTAATGAACGTAATAAAGAAGAATAGTAACAACAATAGAACAGATAATGAGGAAGAAGATGTTGACACCAACGCTGCAGGAATGAACGTGATAATGCAAACATGAAAGAAGAAGAAGAGGAAGAAGAAGAAGGAAGAGAAGTAAGAAGAAGAAAAACAAAATATGTTAGTTGTGCGTGAGAAAGGGGCCGTGAATTAAAATAAGAGTATATATCAATTTTGATTCCTAAAAGATTTTAAATCAGACATATTAATTCTCAATAGATTAATTCTTAAAGCACATAATACGCTTTAAAAATCAATTTGACTTACGAAATAAAAAGTTATGGAAAAGATCATTAATTTTAAGAGTTTAATTTTGATGCACTGACGGTATAAAGAGTTTTACACAGTCATCCAATCAGATTCATGTATTTATATGACTTTAGAAGTAGTGAATTTAAAAATTAATTGCTTTTGATGATGTGATAACACCTAATTAAATGCATGTGTAAAACTCTTTTACATTAACAATGCATGGAAATTAAATTTTAATTTTAATTGAGAACTAATGTGTTTAATTTAAAACTTTTTAAAAATCAAAATGGTTATATATTCTCACTTCTTAAAATAACTTAAGTTAGACTTAGTTACTTAAATTTTTTGGTAACCTTGAATTATTATTATTTTAACTATTGTTATTATTATATGAAATAATTTATAATTATTAGAATTTAATAATTTATAAATAAATTTATTAATATAGGTTGAAATTTATGCAATATATATAATTCCCTTGATGATACCCATCTCCTAAATAATTCAACTGTAAATAAAAAAGTTTGTATCTCTCATTTTTTTTTAAAATCCATTTTTCTTTATATTTAGCGATCAAGGAGATTTCACTAGATTCAAAATTTGAAACTCTTTCATATATATATTTTTTAATTTTAAAAATATATTTTAATCTAATAATTACCACTACCAGGCTCAAGGACAAAAAAAGAAAAAAAAACATATCACCAAAAAAAAAAGTAAAAATAAAAAAAAGATGATAGTGAGAGACCTTTTTTTTGTGTGTCTATAGATGATAGGGAGAGACTGATACTCAGAGATCATATATATGGAAGAGATTGGAAGAGATACGGTCCCATTTTTGTTCGTACGATTTCAATTAGGTGTGAAAATAAAATAAAAACAAAGACTTGCACTTCTTTTTCCTTTTCTTTATCTATCCTAGTCAATTCTACTCTGACTTACCAGTTACCATATTTGGAATAACCACAAAAAATCAATTTGCTTTCTCTTTGGCGCCACCATCACATAAACATGTAAACAAAAGAATAAAACACTCATAGTTTTGGCACTGCTTCTTCCTCTGTCCTCTGCCACCACCACCACCACCACCTACTCTAATTTTTTTCCTTTTTCCCCTTTTTGTTTTCTCTCATTACCACGTTCCTTCCTCCCTAAGCTGTTTTATTTTTTTTTTCAGAGAAAACAAAAAATTCAAAAAAAAAAAAGATAAGATAAGATAACAAAGAGAGAAAAAAAGGAAGAAGCATTCTGAGAGAAAATAGAAAGAAAAACGAAGAAGGAAAGAAGCAACTGCGAAACCAGCTCTTCCGGCAAAGCTTGTAAGGTTCTTTTCTTTCTTTCGTTTTTTTTTTTTTTTTTTTTTTATTGTCGATCATTCTTTTTGCATGATTGATTCAATGCAAATAACGTTCTTGGCAGAAGCTGAAACGGAGCAGAGGAAGGTAGAAAAGTAACAGAAGAAAAAAAAAAGCATTTTTTTTTTGTTCTGCCATGGTGATCATCAACTATGGTGTTGCTAGCAGAACAAGAAGCAAGCGGAAAGATAATTCTTTGAGTTCGTCTCCAAGTATTAGAAAAGGATCAGCACCTGATTTTGAGTTCCTGGGAGAAGAAGAAGAAAAGCATGTATCTGAAGGAAAAAGGAAACTTTTTTCACATGGTGGTGATGGCAGTTCTTCTGCTGGTTGTGCCCGAGCAATGGCTTCTCCTTCGTCATCAAGGTCCAGAGGGAGAAAGAGGAGCAGAGGAGGTAGTGGATTGAGGGGGAGAACGAAGGTTGAAGATGACTTCATTTTTGTTGGATGTGATGATGATGTTGCCGTAGATTCTTGGTTCGAACCTCAGCAACCTCTTGAGATGCCTCAACCCAGGGAAGTGATTGAACTCAGCGAGGATAGTGATGACAATGCAGCAGAAAAGCCGTTGCATAATCATGAAGAGGTTCAACGAAGAAATTTGTCTTCTGATAAACGTGTTAATGAAGACAAGAATGAAGATGAAGAAAGAGATGTGCGACCTGAGGTTGCTGCTGAAAGTTCTGGATTTGATGCTGAAAATCCGATCATGATTAGTCTGAGCGATGGGGATGATGAAGGATGTGAAAGAAATTTGGACTTGGAATTTGGTTCTTCATCAAGTGATTCAGAGGACAATGATTCTAGCGATGATGAAGATTTCCGAGTGGAGGATGATGGAGAAGGTTCAGATTTAGCTTCATCTTCTTCAGCTTCATCTTTGGGCAGTGATGAAGGTGATTCAAGTTCTTATGATGAGGAGGAGGATGAAGAGGTTGAAAAGAAGCAGAGGAGTTGTAAGAGGAAGGAGAAGAAGAACAAGAAGAAGAAGAAGAAGAAAAAGAAGAAGAGAACCGAGCCAAGTTATGAGTCTCAGAGCAACAAAGTTTTACACTGTGATGAGGTAATTGTGGAAACTGAATGCTCTGGGATTTGCAAGAAGAATGGTGAGAATAAGAACATTTCATCCTCAATAGAGAATGGTGTATGTGATAATCAGCAAGATGAAACGCCACCAAAGGAGGCCAATCGTGCTAGTGTTGTTGCCTTTGGAGAATGCAATGTGGAGGGTTGTTCTTCAAAGAAGAATGAAGACAAAGTAAAGAAGGTAGCTAAGAAACCAGCGGTGGTGGTGGGGAAGAGAGTGGGGAAGAGATTGGAAAGAACAGGAGAAAATGCTGGTGGTGATGTTGAAGCCCTTTGCCAAAAGAGATCACGTCCATCCACACCTAAGGAGGATGATTTAGAGAAGGATGGAAAGAAATCGGTTGAACCAAGGGAGCCCAAAATTGGGTCTGATTCTGTGGTAAAGGACAAAGGGGACTCGCCGGTGATCGATGAAAGAGTGGAGATCGCAGTTGAAGAGAAGGAGAAAAAGAAAGAAGGAAATGCTAAAGGGGAGCATAAGGCATGGGAGGATTGTGAAGGTGGTTACGAAGAGAGGGAGCATATTTCAGTGAAAACAAATCAATTGAGTCCAAAGGAGGCAATGTTGATGGAACTTCTTGCTGAATGCTTTTGGGCTAAGCATAATCCAAATGGTGTTGATCGGCAAGAAACAGTGACAAAGCCACCACCAGATCCTGAATCTCAACGGAAGTTTTATTTTGGTGAAAAGAAAGTGCCTGTTGAAAAAACGGAGTCTGAGAAGGAGTTGGATATGTTGTGGGATCAAATGGAAGCTTTGCTCAGATTAGGCGAAGTTGATTCCTTGGTAAGTCATCTTTTGCATGCCATACATAGGTTCAGTTTAAGTTATTAGTTTTGTAAGAATATTGAATATTGGATTTCTGTGTGTTTTTATGTGCTACAATAGTGGCAGGCTTTAACAGAATGCAAGCTTGAGTAGCTTTAAATAATCTCAAGTAATCTGATATGTTTGCAAGAAGAAAATATAGAAAAACAAGAGACTAATCTTGATGAATGAACTGAATATTACTGCAATTGAAAGAGAGAGTAAAACGTAGAACGCAACTTAACTTACAATCACTCAAAGACTTCCTATATACATTATACAGCAGAGAGCTATAACAGAAATTAGTAACAGAAAATAGAATAGAAGAATATTTCTGTTACTTCAGAAAACAGTTACAATTCTTGAAAATCATTCTCTAATCTCTTCTATCGTTATTGTTTCATTATTAGGCTTGTATTGTACTATATTTTCAATGATTAATGTTAGCTCTAAGTATTTTCTGATGAAGACCATTTCACTAAATTGGTATTAACATTGTAATTAAAACATATCGCAGTCTTAAGCTTCTTTTGGCCTTTGATGTTCTAAAAGATATGTTATGAACTGCAGGTTGGCTGTGTTGAAATTGCCGAAGAGGAACGGAACAGAGAGATTCCATTAATGAATTGTAAGCATAACTTCGTTCATGATGACGAGAGTGGAATATATTGCATACTATGCCATTTGCTTGTCAAAGATATCAAAGGCATCACACCACCCTTTGTAAGTACTGTTCGAATTCAAGTTAGAATCTCTTCATTTGATGAACTATGACATAATTTTGTTAATTCATATCTGTTTTGATATATACATGATACAGTTGAGTGAGTGTCCAAGAGATGGATCAAGAAAACGGCCACTATACGACGGGGCTAACGGCTTATGCTTCGATGATGCTCGGTTTGGTGTAAGAGGAGACTCAGAGGATGGTTGCTGTAATAATGAAGGAACAGTTTGGGACCTGATCCCAGCAGATACTAAGGAAAGCCTTTATGAGCATCAGCAAGAAGGCTTTGAATTCCTTTGGACAAACTTGGAAGGAACCATGGAGCTTCCTAAGTTGAAGAGTCGTGATCTGAACCGGGCGGGTGGATGCATAATCTCTCATGCTCCCGGAACGGGAAAGACTCGGCTGACCATCATGTTCCTTGCAACATATTTGCAAGTGTTTCCAGATTGCCATCCAGTTATTGTTGCTCCTGCTAGCTTACTTCTAAATTGGGAAACTGAATTCAAAAAGTGGGATATTGGAATTCCTTTCCACATTTTGAGCAATGAGGATACATCAGGAAAAGAGTATTTAGCTGAATGGAACAAAGTTGCAGGGTCTGCTCCATCCCTGGACGATATGCGAATCGTGAAGCTCTATTCTTGGGGCAAAGAACCAAGCATTCTTGGAATCAGTTACAA